>PVKP010005044.1:0-92609 GCA_004027715.1 Plecturocebus donacophilus | reverse complement strand
AATGAATTGCTGAAACTACACTATCCCTGTCCCCCAAAATAAAATATACTAATAATTTTTAAATTACTTGCACATTAAAATGTCTTTGAGCACCGGGCGTGGTGGCTCACACCTGTAATCCAAGCACTTTGGAGGCCAAGGCGGGCGGATCACCTGAGGTCGGGAGTTCAAGACCAGCCTGACCATCATGGTGAAACCCCGTCTTAAAAAAAAAAAAAAAATGTCTTTGAGCATAACTGGGTTGAATACAATATATTATTCATTTACCTATTTCTTTTTCCTATTTAAATTTGGCTTCTAGAATTTAAAATCACATGTGGTTCACATTATATTTCTATTAAACACCACTGTTATACCAGCTTTTTTATTTAATCTTTTCATATCTGTAAATCCACTTAAAATTAGTTTTTATTTACTGTGTGAAGTAAATTATTATTTTTCCCTATATGGATACCCACATAACTCAGCACCATTTATTGAAAAATCTTCCCTGTTGCTCTACAATGTCAATTTGTCATAGATCAATTGTCACAAAACAATATATACAGTATAATTTCTATTCCTATAAAGTTTAAAACTATGTAAAAGTTAATCCTAATGTTTAGAGACATATAATAGGGAGTAAAATTATTTTTTTAATGGAAATAATTGTCGGAAAGGGAATAAAAGGCTGGCAATCATTTTTAATCTGAATGTGGTAACACGCATATTTTTTTTTAAACAAAAATAATGTAAGAGTGATCTATTCCCCTTGGAAATGACAGACTTTTATATATAATCTATACAATTTTATCTGCATTTTTAATTTTCAAAAAGATACGTGTATCACTGGGACAGAAAGAAGGCCTACATGGATCTTTTAAAATCCTACCTGTGGGGCCGGGCATGGTGGCTCACGCCTGTAATCCTAGCACTTTGCGAGGCCGAGGTGGGTGGATCACGTGAGGTCAGGAGTTCAAGACCAGCCTGGCCAATATGGTGAAACCCCATCTTTTAAAAAAAAAAAAAAAAAAAAAAAAAATCCTACCTGTGGACCACAAATAGTGGCTCATGCCTGTAATTCTAGTACTCTGGTAGGCCAAGGTGGGAGGACTGCTTGAGCCCAGGAGTTCAAGACCAGCCTGGGCAACAGAGACTCTCCCTTGCCTGATCCCCATGACCCTCCTTCTCCAACAAAAAATAAATTAGCTGGACATGGTGGCACATGCCTTTGGTCCTAGCTACTTAAAAGGCTGAGGTGGGAGGATCTGCCTGAGCCTTGGAGGTCAAGGCGGCAATGAGCCTGGTCACATTACTGCACTCCAGCCTGGGCAAACAATAAGAGCCTGTCTCAATAAAAAGAAAAAAAAAAATACAAGAACAACAAGAAAAGCCTATCTGTGGTTATCTCTGGGAGATGCAATTTACCAGTAGTTATTTTTTTTTGTACAGTATTTTTAATGTTCTACATTTAACATGTATTAGAAGGGAAAAAACACATTGTAAATGCCATTTTAAACTTTTTTTTTTTTTTTTGAGACAGAGTCTTACTCTGTCACCCAGGCTGGAGTGCAGTGGCATGATCTTAGCTCACTCCAACCTCTGCCTCCCAACTTCAAGCAATTCTCCTGCCTCAGCCTCCTGAGTAGCTGGAATTACAGGCATGCGCCACCATGCCCAGCTAATTTTTGTATTTTTAGTAGGGACAGAGTTTCATCATGTTGGCCAAGGTGGTCTCGAATTCCTGTCCTCAAGTGATCCGCTCACCTCAGCCTCCCAAAGTGTTGGGATTACAGGCATGAGCCACCGCGCCCAACCCATTTCAAACCTTAAAAAAAAAAAAAAAAAAAAAAAAAAGCAGTCAAGGAAAGATGAACTAGAATGGATCCATCAATGGTTTTACACCAGGCTACAAAGAAACAAAGCATGATCTCATAGTAAATGACTACAAGGTAAACTATCAAAATTGTTCAGTGCCACATACAGAATCAACACTTTACAAATCTTGTATTTAAAGTACTTTATAGGCTGGGCACGGTGGCTCATGCTTGTAATCCCAGCGCTTTCGGAGGCTGAGGCGGGTGGATCACCTGAGGTCAGGAGTTCAAGACCACCCTGGCCAACATGGCGAAACCCCATCTCTACTAAAAAATACAAAAATTAGCCAGGCATGGTGGCAGGCACCTGTAATCCCAGCTACACGGGAGGCTGAAGCAGAGAGAACTGCTTGAACCCGGACCTGGAAGGCAGAGGTTGCAGCAAGCTGAGATTGTGCCACTGCACTTCAGCTTGGGTGACAGAACGAGACTCTGTTCCAAAAAAATAGAAACACACAAAGAACTGAAATTGAGACAGGTTAAAAACTTGCAGGCACCAAATGTTAGTGCTATCAAAGTGCATGGACACATTTCTGTCCTTAGTTACTTACTGTACACAAAATACAGAATGTCCAGCCTCCTTTCCCAGCATTTGTGACACTCCTCTCTCACAGCAATCCTACAAACTTCCTGGCCCTTGTAGGTCCCCCAAGCCTACCTAGGCTTCCTCTGCTTGCCCTTTAAGTGCCCTCCTGCGGACTCTATTCTTTGTATTAAGTATTCCCTTTGCAGTGCAAAAGCAGCCATAGACAGTATATAAACAATTTAACTGCATCCCAATAAATATGTATTTACAAAAGCAGATTTGGCCCCTGTGCTATAGTTTCCTGAGCCCTGTACACAGACCACTGGTATCAATATGCACAAATCCTAAGGCCTTGCCTCTCCCGCCCCCCTCACAGCCTACATATGTTCTTTCTTCTATAAATACATACCCTATAACAATGAACAGCTTATAATATCACCACCTCCTCTTAACTAATTCTTTCCATGAGCTATACTCTATGAGTCTTAGGAGTACTCAGTCCTCAAAACAACCTCTCAAGGAATTATTCCTATTACACATTTCAGGAAGTTCAGATTTAAGTTATCTCACTTTCCGAAGTCATGTGATAATAAAAAGCCAAGCTAAGAATCAAATTCAGGTGTCTGACCCCAAAAATCCTGCCCTTAACCATGACCAGTTCCCAATCTAGCTCTTCCACCACACTGATCTCTCATCCCTAAGATCCCTGCTCTCCAACCCCATGGTCGATTTAGTTCAAGTTATAGTGTTGCAAAAGCAAAACAAAAGTCCTAACTGATTTACTTTATTTATTATAGTGTCCCCTTCGATTCAACTTCTTTACCAGTACCTGAGTGATCTTTCCTAAAACAAATTATGTCAACCACTCAAAAGTCTTCAATAACTCTCATTACTTTCAGGGATATTAGAAATTCTTCGCTTTGAAAAGCAATTTTCCAACTCTGTTTCTTATTCTGCCGACATTTATCTGGGGTATAAAAGCATACCTTCTAAGCTTCTACCTCTTCTTCCTCGCAATATTTCTCACCCCCACCCATCCCATTCCAACCAGAATATTCCAGGAGGAACAGGGAAGAGGAGAACTTGAGGGGGGTCAGGTGGTTAAGAGGCAGAAGGAGAGAGAGAGTAAAAAGAACCAAACCACTAGCTTCCTCTCTCATATTCCATCACTTGCTCATTTCCTTTTCTATGGTAGGGTCATACTGAACAACCTCAACTTCCCTTAATGTGTCATGCTACTTCTTACAAACAAGGCTTTACTTATGCCAATCCTTCTGCCTGGAAGGTTTTTCCCTTCCCCAACCCAGCTTACTTCTAAACATCCTTCAAAGCTCAGTTCAAGTGTAACCAAACATCTGCTTTCCATGACCCTCCTCCCATCCAAGAATGATGCAGATGCACTACCCTATGCGTGAATGTTTCTACCACAGGATTCAGCTCACTGAACTATAATCAATAATTTACCTCTGTTTTTTAAGAGACAGGGTCTTGTTCTACCTTCCAGGCTGGAGTGCAGTGAGGAGAGGCTAGCTCACTGTAACCTTGAACACCTGAGCTCAAGCAATCCTCCCACCTGAGCCTCCCTCAGCCACACCATCATGCCCAGCTAATTTCTTTTTTTTTTCTGGAGATAGGGTGTCACTCTGTCACCCAAGCTGAAATGCAGTGGCACAATCATAGCTCACTGCAGCCTCAACCTCCCAGGCTCATATGGTCCTCCTACATCAGTCTCGCAAGTAGCTGGGGCCACAGGTCTGCACCACCCCCAGTTAATTTTTTTTTTTTTTTTTTTTGTAGAGACAGGAGTCTCACTATATTGCCCAGACTGGTCTCAAACTCCTGAGCTCAAGCAATCCACCCGCCTTGGCCTTTCTTGGCCTCCTAAAGTGCTAGAATCACAGGCATGTGCCACTGTGAACATTTCTCATTTAACTATCACTTTTCAGAACCAAGTATAATGCTTGCTATAACAGTATATGCAAATACAAAGGTTTTTTTCATTTATTCATATTCAAAGATCTACTATACATGCCTGGCATCATTCTAGAAAATGAAAATTCAAAGACACTCAGACCTTCCTGGCCCTTAATGAGTTTCAACTACATATTCTTTACCCCCAAGAAAACAAGTATTTATCCTCTATCTTCTTTCTCTCCAAAAGATAGAAGTTTACCAATGGCTTACAGAATTTTGACGGTCCTGCTATCACAAATGGATATGGAACCTAAGACCTAATAATGCTTTTTTGACATTGCATGCATCATGTAGTATGAAGAGTGTTGGCCTGGGCATTAGGAAACCTGACCTATTGTTTAGGAAAACACCACTATTACTTTTACAGAAAATACAAACTCTTTATTATAACCCTTACTGGTCAAGACAAGTCTAACTCTCTAGTCTAACGTCTCTCAGTACTGTCTCTTATGAATCCTACACTCTGGCAAAACTAAACTAGTGTCAGTTTACAAAGCAACTTGTACTCTCACTCACATCTCTATGCCATCTGTTGCTCCTTCCACCTTGATCTTCTTCCCATGACTAAACTGGACGTACATGTGGTGAGAGCTGCTCTGTCTCCCCCCAAGTTAGATGTCCCTCTCCTGCACTCCATAGCATTTCTTCACTCAATATAGGTTATTTATTGAGTGACTGACACAAGTCATGCATTGCACAAGGTATTGCACATACACAGCACTGAACAAGAGACATAGCCCTACCCCAAAGGAATCTTGTGGTGGAGCTTACTAGAGTGGCCATTAAAATTTTGCCGTTTCTGTCAGTCTCTTCCTCCTCCAAGTAAATAAGATTCTAGGCCGGATGCAGTGGTTCACACCAGTCATCCCAGCACTTTGGGAGGCTGAGGAAAGTGGATCACCTGAGGGCAAGTTTGAGACCAGCCTGGTCAACACGGCAAAACTCAGTCTCTGTTAAAAACACAAAAATTAGCCAGGCATAGTGTCATATACCTGTAATCCCAGCTTACTAGAGTGCAGTGAGGAGAGACTAGCTCCTAGCCTACTAGAGTTCTGTGAGGAAGAGGCTGAGACAGGAGAACCACTAGAATCCAGGAAGCGGAGGTTGCAGTGAACCGAGAATTTGCCATTGCACTCCAGCCTGGGCAACAGAGCAAGACTCCATCACACACACACACAAAGTTTCTAGGGACAGTGACAATCTCTTTCAGCTCTGCAGCCTCAGGACCTACACACCAGGTAAATAATTTTAAAAGGTCAAAAAAGCTTCAGTTGGTTGCAGTTGGAATCATTTCTTTCTGTGCATTCTGCCTTTCCTGCCTCCTTTCTATTAGGAGCGTAAACTTAAAAACATCACTTGTTGAATTATTCTGACACTCTTGGAACTGGCTTTCCTCTCTTTGTTAAATACAAAGACAAACCATCCCAGTTACTCCCTATATCTGCTTTTTGTTCACCATTGTATACCCAACAGTATGCACTGTTATCTAAAACAGCATCTAGAGCGCATGATTATAGATAGGCATTTACATGATGCATGAATGACTAAACGAATAAATGAATAGATACACTGGCATTGAGTACCTTAGTCACCTTCTGATAACCACTTTTTGCTTTATGTTTTATTATATGTAGTTTAAGAATTTAAGTTACAAGCCTCCGTTCTATCAACACTAGGCTTACTAACCACTTGCTGTTTTAGCAACAGGCAACTTAATGCATGTTGAATCCTAACTCTTCTTATCCCATGATTTAATCTATCTTTACTAAGAATACAAATCTGTAACTATGAAACTGATTTAAAAAAAAGTAAGCTTAAAAATGTGAACTAGTTCAGAGTATAAAGTAGCTATTTCTCAAATTATAATATTAAGTCTTAAATTCTTTTTCTCCAGATTGATAAAGAAAAATAAAAGTTGGCTTATTATACAATTATATATATATTTATCTCCACATTCTCAACTCTCTGAAGGTATTTTAAGACGGATATTCCCTATCCTTTTTGCATGAATGAGTGTATTTTAAGATAGGTATAAATAGATGCTTGGGCTGCTCTGAACTCTTTTCCCTTTCTAACCTGCAAACTAAAATTTTCCATACCATACTCTAAATCTGTGCTTCATTATCACATAGAATATTTCCTTTCACCACTTTGCTTTCAATGTTCTCATTTCAATGCACAATCCAACTTGGCCAATCTTCCATCATTCATCTCTCACTACTTCCAAATAACAATTCTAATCATAACAACAGCAGCTTCATGTGTGTGGAGTGTCTCATCACTCCTCCGAGCCCGAACTGGTTACTATAATTGTTTCCACTTTACATACAGGGAAACAAGCTTAAAGAAGTTAGTAAGTTTTCCAGGGTCACACAGCAAAGCAGGGAGAGAACAGGGATTTAAATAGTGGTTTATCAGCACTCAAAATCATGCTGCTATTCTTACTTCCCAAATTAACCACATAACATTGTTAAAACAATAAACATGATCTGGGCTCTCCAAAGCAAGCATGACAGAAAGTTCTTCCCACAGCTGAGTAATGTTCAATATGACATATTGACAAATTATAAGTTATCTAGCTAGAATTAAACAAGTAGGATGACCCTCTGGAAAAGAAAATGTCTGTCTGAAGCTAAGTACTAAATAAGGCTCAAACCCAATTTTTTTTTTTTTTTTTTTTTTTTTGAGATGTAGTCTCACTCTGTTGCCCAGGCTGGAGTACACTGACACAATCTGAGCTCACTGCAACCTCCACTTCCTGGGTTCAAGCAATTCTCCTGCATAAGCCTCCCGAGTGGCTGGGATTACAGGCGCCTACCACCACACCCAGCATTTTTTTGTATTTTTAGTAGAGACGGGGTTTCACCATGTTGGCCAGGTTGGTCTCCAACTCTTGACCTCATGAGCTCCCCACCTCAGCCTCCCGACGTGCTGAGATTACAGGCATGAGCCACCACGTCCGACCTAAATCCAGTATTTCTTAACCCATATCCTAACAATTTAAGTCATCTATGAAGCTCCCTAATGTTTGAAATACACAACCACTTTATATCGATTTCTCTTCTTCTAAACTCAGTCTGCCAATAGTTCCTGCACTTAAAGCTGCAACCTATATTCTGAAAGAGCACAGGCCAGAAGTAACTTTCTGAAAAACCAAAAATATACTAAGAATGTGAATATGTCATGAAAATCACTCGAGCAAACAAAAGCCTCTTTATACTTCAAAACAATTTTCTAGCCAAAAATACTCTAATACTAGACTGGCACTGCTCAAGGTGGGGATACTGTGTCTCATTCACCGCCTCTGCACTGCTGCTTGGTACAGGGTTTGCCACCTAGTTGGTACTAAGCTACTGACTAAATCAATACTCTAAAAGAGGCTGTAAAATTACCGAATTTTTAAAAACCAGTATTAACAGTAACAATAACTTGCCCATTTTGTATGCAGAGCAAATGATGAATATAAACTGTTTTTCAGTTTTTAAATATAAATCAGGGAAGAATGAAGATGAGCCCTTAAATTCCCACAGTAGAAATAACTACATTGTTAGGAACTGTACAACACCAGGTTGATCCTGCCCTAAAAAAAAAAATCATTTTTAATTACTTATATTACTAGCCATGCAATAAGAATTATATCTCACATTTACAAAAGAGTTACAATTTACAATAATCTCTACTTAACAGATGAGCAAAAACAGATTTACAGAAGTTAAGGAGCTTGGTCAACATCACACAGGGAGCAAGGATCAGATATGAATGTAAAGCAAAAATCTGTCTACAGCTTGTGCTCTTCACCACTGGTCTATTCTGCATTGCAAAAAATATCCCCATAAAATTATATTGTGTGAAAGGTTTAAAATGTCAGAGACATTAGTCTACTTAAACTAATCGATAGGCATAGTCAATACATTCAACACAAGACAGCTCTTCTATCATATTTGAGAGAACTAATGGCTATCATGGTATATGACAGGTCCATGTCTACCTGTGAAAGACACCAAAAGAAACTCTATGGGAACAGACACCAAAAAAAGGATCTGTCTTTAAACCAAATTCAAGAAATAATTAGAGCAACAACTCCTATGGGAGCTGGGAGAGGTACCTGATTAGGGACGCAAAATCATTTGTGCATCATGGTCTAGCTGCTACTGGTGACCATTACCTAAGTAACAGAAGCAGTTTGCAAAGTGAACAGCTTCAGGTCTACATGAGGAAAAATAAGCACACTTCACCCTGTTGCTCCTCTCAAAAGCAACTAGAAAGCCTGAACAGAATAACTGCAGAAGCTATTTGAGGACGCTGAAAAGCAAACAGCAGCAGGTGGATGAGGGAGGAATAGAATTCAAACCACCACCAAATCAGCATATTTAAGCAAGACCCAGTGTCTTCTCCTAACATGATATCCAAAAAGTGGGGGATACAATCCAAAGTTACTCTGTATAGGAGGAACCAGGAAAATCTCAATTCCCATGGAAAAAGAAAATCAAGACAAGCCAATACTGAGATGACATAAAGGTCAGAATTATCTCAAAGACTTTAAAACAGTTAATATACAAATAATCCTATAAACAAGCACACACACAACATACTTGCTGTCACTAATTCTCTACCCTTTATCTCTTAAATCAACTGGCTTTGCCTACCACCTCTCCATCAAAACTCTATTCAAGATTACCTATGACCTCTATACTGCTAAATCCAATGGTCAACACTCAGATATTACCTGCTGTGTCAGCTGCAGCCGTCAAGTAATTATTCCTGCTTCACTTCTCACGGTTTCCAGGACACTATCTTCTGGTTTTCTTCCTACCTCACAGGTGGTTCCTTTCCAGTCTCTACAGCTTTTCTTCCTCTTCTCACAAAATTGTTAATTCTATAGTTCCCCAAGACTGTGTCCTTTCTTCTCTTACTTATGCTCACTCCTAGGCAAGTTTACTTTACAGGCTACATTTATGCTAACTCTAGCTCAGATTTCTTCCAAAATCCCAACTTGAAAATTCAGCTGCCTGGTTGTGCTGGGCTGTTGTCAATTCTGCATCATTACCACCACCTTCTATATTCACCTGTGTGTCACAAGGAAGCCAGAACTACATTTCCCAGAAACCCCTTCCGGCTACAACTCAGGGTTAGAGTCAACTAGTAAGAGCCACTCGTGCAAGACTGGTGAGATGGAAGAGAACACTACCCTCTGGAGGCAGTTGCAGGTTGAGGTATTAGGAGAAAAAAAATAACTCGCCTATTTTGGAAACTAAAACTAAGAGCAGCTCTTACTGAGAATTCCCAGCGTCTTCCAAAACTTCAAGAACTATCCACTTCAACCACACAGCAGAGACTTGAATTCTGAGATCACTGCTAATTCCAGATGAGCTCCTGGGAAGCACTCACTGTAAACAGCTGCTTCTTCGGCCCTCAATACTCCAACCCTTCCAACAGTAGCGAAGGACTATAATTCTGTGTATTTTAAAAAGTGTCTAGAGTGGCTTCTCTTTCCCTGACCAAATCCTGATGGATATACTATGTTGGGACCAGCTTCTAGATCCCTTAGAGAAGAGAAACATCACTTAAGTGAATAAAAATGTCCAAGAGACATTTCAAAGCTCAGATATCGATCTTTCCCCTCCAAACCTTCTTTACACACTTTTCTCTATCTCAGTTCATGACAACTCCTTCCTTCCAGTTGTCCAGGCCAAAAAACAATGGATGGCATCCTTGCCTCTTCTCTTCCTCACAATCCACATTCAATCTTGTCAGCAAATGTCAGCTCTTCCTGGCAAATCTGCCCAGAAACTGTCCACTTTGTTCCACATCCTCCACCACTACCACGACTTGAGCCATCATCATCATTCACTCAAATGAACGTAACATCAACCTGACAGGCCCCCTGCTTCTAATCTCGCTGCTCTGGTGCCTATCCTCAACATTGCAGATCAAGTCAAATCTCAATCAGGTATCATCACTTCTCTGCTCAAAACTAAATGGCCCTTCATCTTATGTGGATAACTTACTCATGTTTGACTACAACAAAGAAATATATCAAAAAACCAAAAAGTCTTGCTTACAACATAAGCTTTTCAATAAGAACAGTTGCTCAAAGAGTTGAAAATATTGAGAACATCATCAATGTCAGTCAAAAACAAGGCAAATGATTTTTGAATGATTTCCCTTGGTTGTTGACATTGCTTAGCTGTTTATTCAAGAAGTCAATGCCAAGTTTGAAGTGACTAAAGATTTAGTCTCTAAAAACAGTCTGTGTGGAACTACAAATAAGAATATTTTCAAACTTGAGAAAACACTGATTTAGTACAACCTGAAGTGGAATCTGCTAAGATGCATGACAACTGGTGATAGCAAAAATATATGGGGAGAAGAAAAAGGATTTGCTGTACAAATTTACAAACATTATGAAAATGTTATGGCAAGTACAATGTAGAAAGTATTTAAATCTGTCAGGTGTTACTGTACAAGTAGGATTCACAGTGAGCTTCATTAGCTCTTGTAGACTTAACCATTGTCAGTTCCTTGAATTTGCCAGAAACAGAAAGTAAGTATCTTGACTTCTCCTACCCACACGGCAGTTAAATGGTTAGTGGTAGGTTTTATTGTGACTTTATGACCTCAGAGTCAAGACTCGAATTTTTCTCAAAGAACCTCCTTCAGTTAACACTATTATCAAACACGAAATAGCTCTGCAATCAATTTTTTCTACAGACTTGATGTTTTTTTGTTTTTTGTTTTTTTGAGATGGAGTCTTGCTCTGTCTCCCAGGCTGGAGTGCAGTGGTGCCATCTCAGCTCACTGCAACTTCTGCCTCCCAGGGTCAAGCGATTCTCCTGCCTCAGCCTCCTGAGTAGCTGGGACTACAGGCGCACACCACCATGCCCGGCTAATTTTTTTTTTTTTTTTTTTTTTTGTATTTTTAGTAGAGACCGGGTTTCACCGTGTTGGCCAGGATGGTCTCTATCGCTTGACCTCGTGATCTGCCCTCCTCAGCCTCCCAAAGTGCTGGGATTACGGGCATGGGTCACCACACCCCGTCAGACTTGATGTTTCTTAATGTATTCAACCTAAGTTTACAAGGGAAAAAAGTACTTATATGAGGAACTTATAATGCAGTAAAGTCATTTCAACGACAGCTAACATTTGAATAACAAGTCGCATTAAGCTTCTTTATATACTTCTTGTATGTCAAAAGTTAAAACAAAAAGTAAGATTTCAATCCTGTGCAAATTTGCAGCAAATATATTTTCTAAGTTCAAACTACATTCCAGTGGCATTTTTCAAACTCTGATGCAAGTACAAAGAAAATTTACATATTTCAGAATCCATTTAACTATGTAATTGAGGTGCTTCCATCTAACCACCAATAGGAAGTGATTAATCTGCAATGCATGACATGCTAGAAGGCAATTATTAAGGATAATCTAATAGAATTCTATAAATGCCTTTTAAGTAATGAATATGCTCCTGAACTGGTATCAGTATTTGGATGTATCCTGTCAGGATTAAGACATTTTCAAAGATAAAATATGTAAAATCTCCTTGCAGATTAGCATTAAGAGATGAACATTTGTAACTGATGTGATAACAGTTCGAACTCTAATTTAGCCAAATGTTATCTACCTCCTCCCCTAAAAAAGAAAAAGAAATCCATTTCTTTCAATAGACCTGTATTATTTTTTTAAATCATACTCAATTATTTATTTTTGTTTTTTTGAGATAAATCATACTCAATTATTTATTTTTGTTTTTTTGAGATGGAGTCTCACTCTGTCGCCCAGGCTGGAGTACAGTGGCATGATCTCAGCTCACTGCCATCTCCACCTCCAGGGTTCAAGCAATTCTCCTGCCTCAGCCTCCCAAGTAGCTGGGACCACAGGCGCACACCACCACGCTTGGCTAATTTCTGTATTTTTAGTAGAGATGGGGTTTCACTATGTTGGCCAGGCTAGTCTTGAACTCCTGAACTCAAGTGATCCGCCTGCCTCAGCCTCCAAAGGTGCCGGGATTACAGGCACATGCCACCATGTCCAGCCTCAATTACTTTTATATTTTGAATTCTGTCAATGAAATTTATTTTCCCTCATTTAAATACCTATATAATATTCTTGTTTTGACTATTCATCTGCAAAACCTAAAATATTCACTATCTGCTCCTTTACAAAAAAAGTTCGCTGATCCTTGTTTTAGTCAACTAGACTCCCAGATCTTCTACACAGGTAGAGTTAAGACACGTTCTGTCCAGCTTTAACTTTCTCCGTTGCTTTTCTTTTTAAACTAAGTCTGCCATTTTACATTTATTCCTGACAAGTTTCACCCTATGGATTTTAGCACCTCATTACCACCTGTCAAAATAGTTTAAAAATCTAAAATTCTAAAACTGAGCTGTCTCCCAGTGTGACTCCTGTTCTTTATTCAAATCTCTGATAGGAATGTTAGAACAGGTATCAAGTACGACACACTTCTGAAGACATCCTTACCAGTGTGTAGAAATCCTAATTTTTCGGGAGAGAGAACCAAGATGGCCGATCACTAGCAGCTCAGGATTGCAGCTCCCAGTAAAAGCATAGACAGCCAGTGGACGCCACACTTACCAATAAATTTTTGCTGCCCACGGACCAGGATACTCCCAGGGGAGGAGCCCCACGAGTCGCCAGTGTGACCCTTTCGGCTGGCACGGCTTTTTTGCCGGTGCCTCGGCTCGGCGGCTCTTGGTGCGGAGTAAACGGGACTGGGTCTCCTTTTGGATGATGTTTGGAGCTCTGTGAAAGCAGAGCAGTCCATCCAGCTGATTGAAAAAGGGACTGAAGAGGGAAGCCAGGCCAGAGACCCCTCAGGCAGAAAAGCACCACGAATTTCAACGCTGCTGTTTTAGCTAGCGTTGCGGGTTGCCACTGTTAAAATTACATAGATCCTGGAACTGGGAATTAACAAGCTGGACGTCCACTCAGAGACCTAATTTGAAAGTTGGTAATTACAAAGACGACAGATGGATAAAACCATAAAGATGCCAAGAAGCCACCGTAAAAAAACTGAGAACACTCAAAATCAGAAAGTCTCTCCTTCTACAGAGGACGCTAGTTCCTCATCAGTAACGGAACAAGGCCTGATGGAAAACAAATGTGAAGAATCATCAGAATTAGGCTTCAGAAGGTGGATAATAAGAAACTTCTGTGAGCTAAAAGAACATGTTCTAAACCAATGCAAAGAAACTAATAACTTTGAAAAAAGGTTTGAAGAAATGCTAACGAGAATGGACAATTTAGAGAACATAAACGAATTAATGGAGCTGAAAAACACAATACGAGAAATCCGTGAAGTATGCACACGTTTTAACAGTCGAATTGATCAAGTAGAAGAAAGAATATTAGAAGTCGAAGACCAACTTAATGAAGTGAAACAAGAAGACAAGATCAGAGAAAAAAGCGTAAAAAGGAATGAACAAAATCTCCAAGAAATATGGGACTATGTGAAAAGACCTAATTTACGCTTAATAGGTATACCTGAAAGTGACGAAGAGAATGAATCCAAGTTGGAAAATATTTTTCAGGATATTATCCAGGAAAATTTTCCTAAACTAGCAAGGTATGACAATACTCAACTTCGGGCAATACAGAGAACCCACAAAGATATTCCTCAAGAAGATCAACCCCAAGACACATAATTGTCAGATTTACTCGGATTGAAATAAAGGAGAAAATACTAAGGGCAGTCAGAGAGAAAGGCCAGGTTACCCATAAAGGGAAGCCTAACAGACTCACAGCAGATCTCTCAGTAGAAACTTCACAAGCCAGAAGAGAGTGGAGGTTAATATTTAACATCCTTAAAGAAAACTTTCAACTCAGAATCACATATCCAGCCAAACTAAGTTTTACAAGCCAAGGAAAAATAAAATTTTTTGCGAACAAGCAAGAACTCAGAGACTTCATTACCACCAGGCCTGTTTTACAACAACTTCTGAAAGAAGCACTATATACAGAAACGACCAACCAGTAAGTTATTCTAAAAACTTATCAAAAAGTAAAGAGTATTACAACAATGAAGAATCTACACCAACTAACAGGCAAACAGCTAGTTAGCCTTAAATAACAGTATTAAATTCATACATATCAATATTAAGCCTAAACTTAAAGAGATTAAATGCCCCAATCAAAACATACAGTTAGACAAACTGAATAAAAAGTTAAAACCCATCGGTATGCTGTATTCAGACCTTTTTTATAGGCAAGGACACACAAAGACTTAACATAAAGGGATGGAGGTAGATCTACCAACCTAATGGAGAGCAAAAAAAAAAAAAAAAAAAAACCAGATCTGAACTCAGACCTGGAACAAGCAAATTTAATAAATATTTACAGAACCTACCACCCCATATCCAAAAAACATATTTTTTTTCAATATTTATCATACCTATTCTAAAAGTGATCACATAATAGGAAATAAATCAGTTTTTAGTAATTGCATAAGCATTTCACAGATTTAAATGAAATCCTGAGCAATAGAGCAAGATTCTCATTCTCTCTCCCTCTTTCTCTTTCCTCTTTTATTCTACTTCTTTCTTTCTCTTAAAAAAAAAAGAAATTCTAATTTTTCAGTTTCGTGGTAAATGTTACTGTATGTGGTTGCAACATATCTTCTAAGAGCAATAATAATTTCTTGAACTCCCTAGTAATGAAAGAAATAATAATTTGCTTTTCCAGGGCTGATGCAGTAAAGTATTAACCACCTTGCTCAAAAAAAAGTTTGGCCTTTTGACCAGCTCCTGGGAGGTAATCTTTAAGCCTTTGGAAGCTCCTGCCTGATAAGGCTGTCTTTGTTTACCTGGGGACCCTGAACCACAGGAAACACCAGGCTTGACCTGTGGAGGGGCTGGAGAGTAAGGTCACCTATGATTATCCATCAAACGGCCATCTGCCCTTTCTGGGTTATTTCCTCATGTCTAAAGTAAAAGCTTTGGACCCTAAATTTAGATATATCCCTAAAATTCTAGATTACTTAAAGCAATTAGAGTAAAAGGGGCACACACAAAAAAAAGCAGAAAAGTTTGCTTTCCAATAAAATGGTCAAAAAGGCAAACTCATAGGATAGATGTAAATCAAAGTCATCAACTATTTGCCAACCACAAAATCAACGATGTACTGTTAAAAATAAACCCACATGTTGACAACATGCACTTAAACTAAGTTACTTCTGCAACTTGATTTCTCAAGGCAATTCCTTAGTATTAGGATCTAATACTATTTTTTCCAAACAGAAAACAAAACCTGCCACCTAAACTTTGCCATGACAAAGGAAAAATAGATTCAAAGCTTTTTTCCTACCTTGGAATTACAGTTATCTCCAGCCTGAAATTTGAGAGTGATATCTTAATCAGTCCAGATTTTTACTTTTGACTTCTACGCCACTGCTAGATTCCATCATTTCTTATATCTTTGCCCCATCACACACAGAAGTCACAATTTTTCTCAACAGGAAAGGAGAAACTTTGTTAGAGATTGCTCCATTTCCAATCTCTCCTAAGTTCTCTCTGCTCTATATGGAGCAGCTTACCAAGTTCATCAAATTTCTGCAGGGAATACTATAATCTGTAGTCTCTAATCTCTAAATTACATATAATAATGCTGACATCAAATATGAACAAATCCAGTGCAGACTCCAGAACATGGTACGAATCTGCCTGATGCTCATATCTCAACAACTACTCACCAGCCACTCTGCTTCTCCTGCTTTGTTCAACTAAGGGTTGATCATGACTACACAATTACACAATTTAGGGATTGTCTTACAACTCACTATTCACACATTTCTAATGCAACTGAAGAAACTACTCATTTATGGTGCTGGTATGTCCTACTTAAAACTGACACCATCTCTAATAGCCACATGAATACTAAGATATGTTAATACTGTACAAACTTTAGCTTTCTGTAATGTTCAATAGCATGTTGAAGCATTCCATGCCTGTCAGAATCTCTGGCTGGCTTTCTATGTACCAAAAATGTGTCTTGTTTCGTCCTTTGGAAAGAAGGAAAAACTAGGGAAAAACATTCCAACTGCTGGTTGATACAGTTCAACTTAGAAAACAGTTGCATGTGTATGCATTTTACTTGCCAGTTTGAGATGCAATACATTCAAAGTAAAAATCCTGTGATTTGGATGATGTTTTTCCCTTGCCAACACAAACCTTAAGAGTACACCAGATGTGTACAATCTAACAAAAACTGGTTCCTCCTTTTGGTTGGACTCCCTTTTGATGTGATCAAAGCTCCAGAATTCTCTCCCCAGGGAAAAACAGCTCACATACATTCACAATTCTGTTTAGAATTTCAGGGGTTCATGGACCTAAGAGACGATGTTCCCTCCTCAAAGCAATCACTAATATATTCCAGGGAAAAAAATCAAGAACAAAAAGAGCTTCATGAACTCATCACCAAAGAAGAAATCTGGAAGCCATCGTGGAATTACACTGGATTCCTTCTCTCTCAGCCTTGCCATTTCACTTACCTAGTCATGCCTGTATATTAACTCAGAAACAGGCTTCAAATAAATCCCTACTTTCCATTTCCTCAGCTGTGCCCTTAATTCCTTCATTTATTTGTACAACATAATTATATAATTAAAAGAACATAGTCTATTATTAATTAGACTTCATGTTACTAAATTCAACCTTTGAACTTTGTCCCTCTCACTTTACTAGCTAAGTAACAGCAGGTGAACCATTTCCTTAATGACAAAGGTTGGGCGACTTTTCCCCTTCTAATGTGGATTACTATCTTACTTAGTGATCCTTGTGCCTCTAGTCCAATCACCCTCCTGCCATATAAATCTGTTCTTGCTGTCCTAGGACATAAAAAATTTATAACAGAATCAAATGCAAACTGCTTTGATCCTGCCCAGTATCAACTGCAACTCCTTATCTACCCAACCCAACCTATTTCTCCAGATGTGATAAAAAATATTCAGTTCCACAAAACCCCAGTCTCTCACACCTCCACGTCTTTGCACGAGTGGAATGCCCTTCCCATCTTCCACTGAACAAAATTCTACAAAGAGGTCATCACATCTAGTCCACAGCCAGATTTTACATGGTTCCTGGGCTAAGAACGATTTTTACATTACTAAAGGGTTGAGAAGAGGGGGGAGGGGGAATAAAGAAAGAAAAAAATGACAAAATATGCAATAATCTGTATGTGTACATGTGGCCCCGAAAGACTGAAGTTTCTACTCTTTAGCCTTTAAAAGGAGACGTCTGCCGACTCCTGAGGCTGGGCATCACAAGGAAATTACCCTCCAAATTGTCAGAGCACACAAGACACAACTGCATACATTAAGCTGCATGCCACTGAACTATATTAGTCTCACACCCCCTGAAGTTTATACCTTCAGGGCTTAATACTGTACCAGGCACAAAACAGTATTTCTTAAGTGGTGAACGAATGAATTAACTGAATGAACCAGATCAAGAACTAGTCAAACAGATAAATGGAAAGGACTTGTGCCTTTAATAGTAAAACACTATTTACATCTGTTAAAGATACTATTAATAACCTTAACACCTTCCATCTGTATACCACTCTACACAGTAACTGCACATATAACAACAAAGGCTGAGACCATAAAAACTACACTTTATAAACAAAGACATTGAGAAGCACAGAAACTAACTTGCCAAAAGTCATAGGACTAAAGGCAGAGCCAGTATTTGAAGTTGGGTCTTGTTTCTTAGATAAAATGCATTTTCTCTTAAACAGAGACCTGCCTCTCTACACAAACCACAGTACCTAGACACTTAACTACTAATGCCTGACATTTAGGAGACAGATAAAATTTAATTTCTGACCCACTATTTAACTCTGATAATTTTCAAGTTAATGCTACTTTCTGAGGAGAAAAAAATGAAAGGGACACCCAAAATCAACACTAGACTAAAAGGTCTCAGGATAACCACAAGCTAAAAATTTTCTTTCTTCCTTAAGAATCAGTCCTTGAGAAAGCAACACAAAATTAAACAGCTTAATTAACAAATGCCACTGAAAGGAAAGCAGCTGCAGTCACAGCATGAACCCTTTGCCTGTCAGCTAAGCTAAAACAAACTGGCAGTTGAAGTAGTAGTCACTTGTCTTTAAGCTTCAGTCTGGGTAGAACAGAATCCAAAAGCTAATAATGTACATTAACACCTCAACTTTAACCAGAAAACGACACAAGTGTTTCCAGAGACAGAAAATAAATAGAAGAAACTCTATTAATTTTTTAAAAGCCTAATAATCTGTTAGTCTAATCTTTTTTCCATAACTAAGGTATAAATTATGCATAACTAGAGTTTAAGTGGCTAGGTGCCTAAAAGTTTGAGTTGTGACCAAGAGTTTAGCCAAATTCAACTACAATATGGGTCTATTTAAGACAACATTAATTTCAAAGAATTGGTACCATACAGAACACATTTTCTGACTACAATCCAATTCTAGAAATGTCACAAGATACACTGAAAAAAAGTTAATTTGTTTCTAATTTATCTAACACCTTAAAATAAATCATGAATCATCAAAGAAATCTCAGAATTTAGAAAATATGTCTAAATATTGAACTTTTTATTAAATAGAACAATAAATGCTTTATGGGCATGCAGTGGCTCATGCCTGTAATTCTAGCACTTTGGGAGGCCAAGGCAGGAAGACTGCTTAAGCCCAGAAGCTAGAGACCAGCTTTGGCAATAGAGTGGGACCCTGTCTCTAAAAAAAATTTAAATATTAGCCAGATATGGTGATATGCACACCTGCTAGTCCCAGATACTCGGAAGGCTGAGTGGGAGGTTAACTTGAACCTAGGAGGTCAAGACTGCAGTGACCTGTGATTGTCCAACTGGACTCCAGCCCAGGTGACAGAATGAGACTTTGTCTCAAAACAGTAATAATAATAAATGCTGTATGAACTAAATAAAAATACTTCACATCAAAACTTAGCCTTTGGATAAAGAGAGATTCCTTAAACAAATCAAAACAATAAAAAGTACAATCATAAAGGAAAAAAGAAATAAAGCTTAAATTAAGAACTTTAGTTCCAAGACACCTCAAAGGTAAGGAAACAAACCACAAACTGGAAGAAAATATTCACAACACATAATGATAAAGGACTGTAATCCACAGATAGAAAGAACAGCTACAAGTCAATTTAAAAAAAAAGAAAAAAGAAAAAAGAAAATCCAGAAACTTAATAGATCCCCATAGAAGACAAAACAGATAGCAAATATATTAAAAGTGGCTCAACATCATTAGTAATAAGGGAAGTTCAATTAAAGCCACAATAAGATATGACACACCCACCAAAATGACAAACCTGAAAATGTCTTACAAAATGAACTACAGACAAGGATGTGGAACAACAGGAGTGATATGGTTTGGCTGTGTCCCCACCCACAACTCATCTTGAAGTGCAGCTCCCACAATTCCTACATGTTGTGGGAGTGACCAGTGGGAGGTAACTGAATCATAAGATGGACTATTTCCCGTGCTCTTCTCATAATAGTGAAAAAGTTTCATGAGATATGATGGTTTTCTAATGGGGAGTTCCCCTATACAAGCTCTCTTGACTGCTGCCATCCATGTACAATGTGACTTTGCTCCTCCTCGCCTTCCACCATGATTGTGGGGGCCTCCCTAGCCATGTGGAATCTAAGTCAGTTAAATCTCTTTCCTTTCCACATTACCCAGTCTCAGGTATGTCCTTATGAGCAGCATGAAAACGAACTAATACAAGGAGTCATTACATTAGTAGTGATATAAATTGGTATAACTACTTTGAGAAGCAATCTGGCAGTAACTTCAGTCAGGTTGAAGACTGGCCAGCCCTATAACCCAGCAATCACACTGCTAGACACACAGGCTATGCACATCCATGTCTACGAGCAACAAGAGTGTTCACATGTGTGCAGCAGTGTTTGCAGTGGAGCAAGAGATTGCCAACAACCCAAATGCTCATCAACTGTAGGCTAGATTATACAACACTGAAAATGAATGAATACTAACATATAGCACCTCAGATAAGTATTACAGAGATGGGAAGAAAAAAGCAAGGCATATAAAGACATATAGCATAATTCCCTCAGCATAAAATTCAAAACAGACAAAACACAAAGTTAAGAAATAGTAAAAACAGGCATCTGTCCTTCAAGTTGCCTGCTGGGGACTCTTCCAAGTCGCTCTAAAGCTTTTTTTTTTTGAGAAGGAGTCTCACACTGTTGCCTGGGCTGGTTTGCAGTGGTGAAATTTCGGCTCACTGCAACCTCTGCCTCTCAGGTTCAAACGATTCTCCTGCCTCAGCCTCCTGAGTAGCTAGGATTATAGGTGCTCACCACCATGCCCAGCTAATTTTTTTTTTTTTGTATTTTTACGAAAAGTACAGACGGGGTTTCACTATGTTGGCCAGGCTGGTCTCAAACTCCTGACCCCATCATCTGCCCACCTCGGCCTCCCAAAAGTGCTGGGATTACAGGCGTGAGCCACCAAGCCCAGCCTCAAAAGGTTTTTTAATAAACTTCCACTCTTGCTCGGAAAAAAAAAAAGAAAAGAAAAAGAAATGGTAAAAACAGTATCATTCAATGACCGCTGTTTTAAATGTCAAGGATTCAACAGGGAACAGAGAAACATTTTGCCCTCACAGACTCTATGTCACCGCCAAGAGAGAAAGAAACTAAAAAATAAGTAAAATACAAACAGTAACAGATGGTGAAAAGGGCTTGAAGACAAATGAGGCACTAAGGGGACTGAGGGAAGATGTCTTTAGAAACAGTGACATAAGGCTTCACTTACACAGTGGCACCGGTGTAAGGCGTGGGAGTGGGATGGGACAGCGTCACCTGTGGGGCAGGAGGGAAGGAGCTGTGATCAGGGAACACACATGGGCCTTTCAAGGTCATGGGAAAACTCCATTGTTGAAGCTGGGCAGAAGGTAGCTAGAGGTTTGCTTTGTTATCACCCTCTACACCAGAACAGCCAACTATGGACCACAGGCCAATGTGGCCCCACTTGTTTTTGTACAACCCATGAGCTAAAAATGGTCTTTACATTGTATATGGTTAAAGAAACTAAAACAATAATGTTTCACACCATGTGAAATTATATGAAATTTAGATTTCAGTGTCTAGAAATAAAGTTTTACCAGACACAGCCAGCTTGTTCCTTTACATACAGCCCGTGGATGCTATAGCACTATAACAGCAAAGATGAGTACTTGTGACAGAGGTCACAGGTGGCCCACAAAGCCTAGAATGTTCACTATCTAGCCCTTCACAAAGAAAGTTTGTTGGCCCTTGATTTAGGGCATAATTAGTGATTTAACCAAGGCTCACTTGGGTGTCCTCCCTCCATGTTCTCAGAACTCAGAGTATTCGTCATCTCTACCTTATGTTTTACACGTATTTTTTGTATCTCTTCAGAGTTTAATAAAATCGTTTTTTGAAAAAGACTAGCATATTTCTTTGATAAATCTTGCTCTATTAAAGCTCCATGCTTCACCACCAACCCAGTTTAAAATAAAAATGACTCAGTAAAAAACAGACATGTACTGCTATCAGGAACATTAAACCAATAAAGCAACGCACAGCAGGCTACAATTTATTTTGACTCAAGTATAGTTTTAAGAAAAGGAAAGGGCCAGGCAAGGTGGCTCACGCCTGTAATCCCAGTACTTTGGGAGGTCAAGGCTGGTAGATCACAAAGTCAGGAGTTCAAGACCAGTCTGGCCAAGATGGTTAAACCCCATCTCTACTAAAAATACAAAAAAATTTGCCAGTCATGGTGGTGGGCGCCTATAACCCCAGCTACTCGGGAGGCTGAGGCAGAGAACTGCTTGAACCCGAGAAGCAGAGGTTGCGGTCAGCAGAGATCATACCACTGCACTCCAGCCTGGGCAATAGAGCAAGACTCTGTCTCAAAAAAAAAAAATTCCAACTAAAAGGCACCAAGTCTGTGGAGAGTCCCCCACTGTCTTGCTTAGCTCACTGGATCATTAAGATACACACTGGATCATTTAGATACAAGACAGCCAGTTGCATCACCTACTCATAGCAGAATCTTAGAAAAGCAGGAGAGCTATATTCAATTCCTTCTCTATCTTTTCTAAGAAATGCATCATAGGTCAGGCGCAATGGCTCACCTGTAATCTCAGCACTCTGGGAGGCTGAGGCAGGTGGATCATCACGAGGTCAGGAGATCGAGACCATGCTAGCTAACACAGTGAAATCCAGTCTCTACTAAAAATACAAAACAAATTAGCTGGGCGTGGTGGCACGCACCTGTAGTCCCAGCTACTAGGGAGGCTAAGGAAGGAGAATTGCTCAAATCCAGGAGGCAGAGGTCTGCATTCCAGCCTGGGCGACAGAGCAAGACTCTTGTCTCAAGAAAGAAAAAAAAAAAAGAAATGTATCATAAATTATTATGTCACATTATAGCAGGAGTTGTCCAATGTTAGCATATGTTTTCAAAAGCCAAGTGCCTTCACAACTTTTAAGTATAAACCAGTACCTTTGAAGGGTTAATAATACTTATTAAATGACAATGGTTGAAAGTGGTAATGAATAAACAGGGAATTCATTACAATATTGTTTTTGTATATGTTTGAAAACTTCTACTAGATTTTCAAACTGAAGATTTGTATTTTTAGTTATTAAATAAAATACACGTTTAACAGAAAAGTCAAAGAATTTTCATTTGAAAGAATCCTGTCTTTCAAAATCCTTAGTACAAAATAGTTTTTCATCACCCTTACTAGTAGCAACTAAAAAAAGAAAGACGCTTATTTTAAAATCTTTGTTAAGGCTTTCATCAGCGATCTGAGAAAGTGAAAGGACATTCACCTAAAGGAATACTATGTATTACTATTATCTTAAAGTTCTCCAAGTTCTTGTTGAGGCCCCAATACAGACACCTAATTCTCTAATTTAATGTGTAAGAGAGGCATTATAACTGGTAAACTTGTCCACGTGCCAGTCTTTATGAAGACGGATGGTGGAGTATTCCTCCAGTACAAGAAGGCTGGTTCATCACTGTCCTAGAGGGAGGGAAGTAAAGGAGGGAGGCAAGGGGCCAGGGAGGGAAGGAAGGAAAGCTGTGCCTCTATTTTCTCTGTGTAGACAGAGACAATGAATGCAAATATCTCATTCCATTTGAGGTGCAATTTTACAAATTGAGCAAAAATGCAGGGAGGATTGAGTACTCTGAAAACTGGAAAATTTTTTTTCTTTTTATTTTTTTTTTAGAAAGAGGAAGAGATTTTAGAAAAAGAGAGAAAAGGAGAAAGAAAACTGGAAAATATTTAATGTAAACATTTACTTTTAATAACTGTTACTTTTCACAAAGCATATAATAAGACTAATCACTGCCAGTCACAGTGGCTCATGCCTGTAATCCCAGCACTTTCAGAGGCTGAGGCAGGTGGATCACCTGAGGTCAGTTCAAGACCAGCCTGGCCAACATGGTAAAACCCCATTTCTACTAAAAATACAAATATCAGCTGGGTGTAGTGGCATGCACTTGTAATCCCAGCTACTCGGGAGGCTGAGATAGGCTCAACTGCTTGAACCTGGGAGGTAGAGGTTGCAGTGAGCCAAGATTGCGTCACCACACTCCAGCCTGGGTGACAGAGGGAGACTCTATCTCAAAAAAAAAAGACTAGGCATTACATGATCATGTAGTACAATCACATGCCACACAAGGAAACAGAGAAATTAACAAATGAGCCCAAGGTTACAGAGCCAGGATTCTGACCCCAGTTCCATGCCCTTAACTACCACATTCAGCAATAGTTATTCAACTTTCAAACTAAGTAAGACTCTCAGGGCCACCCTGCAACCCACATTTTGAAAACCAATGCCTTGCTACTCAAAGTGAGGTCCACAGACCACCAGCTCTGGCATCACCTAGGAACTTAAGAAAAATGCAAGCCTGAGCCCTTCCCAGTCAGACTGAATTGAAACTTAAAATGTAACAAGATCCCCAAGTGGCATACATGTACATTAAATGCTGAGAAGCCTTCATACAGTGCCTGCACACACTCTATTTTGAAGTAGTTTCTCCGATTCAAATATCCTAGTACAGTTAAACTGAGCTTTCATCTCTTCTGTCTGCTGTGATCCCAAACCTGAAGGTAAACATGTGCTAGCAGGCTACTCCCCAGGTGGCGACGTAGAGTGGCCCTAACCTTGCCCCCATACCCATTCTCAGTCCCACTCCAACTTTACCATCCCTCTTTTACAGAACCTAAGCCACAGCTCAACTTACTGACTTATCTGAACCCTTCCTCCTTCCCAAATAATAGACAGTAAGGCAATGACTCCACTCAACATCCCCCGAGTTCCTTGAAATGTGCCCAGGAACTACCAGGCATGAATCTAGTGCACGGTTAAGTTGGGAGAAAGGGACAGCTGGGACTACTTCAGGTATGTCCTCTGACCCTCACAACAGGGGACACATACTCTAAAGACTGGTACTCGGTGAACTAGAACAAGAGATTCCAACACAATTGTACTAACATTGTATTACCAGTTAATAGGAAATATTGTGTGAATGGAAAAATATCCTGATGTAGCTTTTACTCTCATATCTTATTTTTTAATTTTTTTATTTTTGTGAAATGAAGGTCTCACTCTGTAATTCAGGCTGGAGTGCAGTGGCACGATCATAACTCACTGCAGCCTCAACCTCCAGGGCTCAAGCAATCCTCGCACCTCAGACTCCTGAGTAGCTGGGACTACAGGGATCCACCACCATGCCCAACTAATTTTGTTAACTTTTTGTAGAGATAAGATCTCACTATGTTCCCCAGGCTGGTCTCAAGCTCCTGGACTCAACTGATTTTCCTGCCCCGGCATCCCAAAGTGCTGGAATTACAGGCATTGAGTCGCTGTGCCTGGCCTCATGACATTTTTAAAAATCTGTGGTTTCAGATTTCAAAAAATCTTTGATTTCTTGATATTAGAAATCAAATTTAAGATGCTCCAAACCAACCTCTACATGGTTCTCACCAACATCCAGGCTTTTGCCCATGCTTTTCTTCTCCCTAGAGCCTTTCCCCCCAACTTTCTCCTCTCCACTGGGCTAATTCCTATTATTCCCTCAAGAGTGGGTGCTGTGGCACCGCTGCCAGCACCCTGCAGTGCCCTGCAACTTTGCACAGCACTATGAATGCCTAAGGGCAGGGACAGTGGGGCAGGTGCAATGGGAGACACTGGGTCTAGGACACAGGTCAACATACAATGTTTTCACAAAATCTCTCAGTTAAAACTGACAGATATTTGTAAGCTAAAATATCAATACTTATCTACTCAGTGTGCCACAGATTCACAATTCACCACCTAAACCAGTCTAAGAATCTACACTGTACCTTAGGGATAGGTTTCACAATATGTCTATTAAAGAGCTCCATCATCTGTCCAGCTGTATAGATTCCAAAAAATTCAAACTTTAAACAGCAAGGATACTCATATGAATGGTTCTCAAATCCAGATCCACATACCAGTGCAAGGTGCTAATGAGGTTTTCATAGTCGAGCCATATCTATCCACTAGAACTTTCTGCAATGATGAAAATGTTCTACGCCAGACTGCCCAATGTGGTAGCCACTAGCCACATGTGGCTAATGAGCACCTGAAATGGGACTAATAACTGAGGAATGGGACTTTCAACTTCACTTCACTGTAATTAATTTCAATTTAATTGGCCACATGTGGCTAGTGATTACATCAGACATCAGGTTCAGGTCTGGAGTCAAATAAAAAAGAATGTGTCTTGGCTTCTTAATTTCCTTCGCTGTCTTGGACATTAGAAATTTGGCTCCATGGACCTACATTAACACACTCTGACTGGGTGTGTAAGCACTGGACATGTATGGAAAAACACTGAAACTTCCTCAATAAACTAATAGGTGCTCTTTACATATGACTCTATTTGTGAAAAATAAAATTTCTCCAGATCTCAGCTCTTTGGGTGATTGCCTATGCTGTGATGATTCATCACGGTTTTTTAATTTTTTTTTTTTTTTTTTTTGAGAGGGAGTCTCACTCTGTTCCCCAGGCTGGAGTGCAATGGTGCAATCTCGATCACTGCAACCTCCACCTCCCAGGTTCAAGTGATTCTCCTGTTTCAATCTCCTGAGTAGCTGGGATTACAGGCATCCGTCACCATGCCCAACTAATTTTTGTATTTTTAGTAGAGATCAGGTTTGACCATGTTAGCCAGTCTGGTCTCCAACTCTTGACGTCAAGTGATCCACCCACCTTGGCCTCCCAAAGTTCTGGGATTATAGGCATGAGCGACCACGCCCAGCCATCAGCTTTAAAATGCATAAAAGATTTAAACTCCAGAGACATACATATGGCAAATAACCATATAAAATGATGCTCAACACTATTAGTCATTTGGGAGATGCAACAAATTAAAACCACAAGGAAATTCCATTACACACCTAATTAAAATGGCTAAAATGTACAATGACAATACCAAGCATTGCCCTAATGATGTAGAGCAACCAGAACTCTCATCCACTGTTGGTGGGAATGCAAAATGGTACAAATCTAGAAGACAGTTTGGCACTTTCTTAAGAATTTCAACAGGCCAGGTGACATGGCTCACTCCTATAACCCCAGCACTTTGGAATGTCAAGACTGAAGGACTGTTTCAGCACAGGAGTTTAGGGCCAGCCCTCGAAACATGACTAGACTTCGTGTCTACAAAATTTTGTTTTTAATTAGCCATGTGTGATGGTGAGTGCCTGTAATCCTAGCTACTCCAATGACTGAGGTGAGAGGATCACTTGAGCCTGGGAGGTTGAGGCTGCAGTGAGCCATGATCGCACCACTGCACTCCAGCCTGAATAACAAAATGAGACCCTATCTCAAAAAAATTTTTTTTTAAGTTAAACATAAACCTACCATATGATCCAGCCATTCCAGTCCTGGGCCAACCATTCCCAAGAGACATGAAAGCCTATGCCACACAATGCCTTGTACAAAAATATTCAGAGACATATAATAATCCAATTCTCCACAAATAAATGTAGACCGTCAATGTAATCCCAAACAACATCTGGAAGAATTACTTTAGAAGTTGACAAGTAATTCTAAAACATATATTGATCTACAAAAGGTCAAGGACAGTCGAGAACTCTTGAAGAAGAACCAAGTAGGAAGGGTTCCACAATGAGATAAGACTTATTATAAAGCTATAATAATGTAGACAGTTTAGTGCTAGTGGAATCAAAGAATCTAAAAACACAGAGTCTAAAAGACACACACGTATATGGACAGGCAATTTACAACAAAGGTGGCACTGCAGAGAGGTAAGGAAAAAGATATTCTTTTCAATAAATGGTGTTGGGATAATGAGATATCCACATATTAAAATGAAATTGATTTAATCCCTTCTTTAACCAAAATCAATTCCAAGTGAATTATAAAGTTAAAGATGAAATGCAAAATTATTAAACATTTAGAAAATAACAGAGAAATCAGTTCACACCCTCAGAGTAGGAGAAGACAAAAAAAAGCAGTGTAACTGTAAAGGAAAAGACCAATAAACTAGACTACATTTAACTTAACTTTTGTTTATCAAAAAAATATCACGGAGGCTGGGCAGAGTGGCTCACATCTGTAATCCCAACACTTTGAAATGAAGGCAGGAGGACTGTTTGAGCCCAGGAGTTTTGAGAATAGCCTGGTGATGTACCCATATTCCCAGCTACTCAGGAGGCTGAAGAAAAAGGATTGCTTGAGTCCAAGAGTTGGAGGATGCAGTGAGCTATGACTGCACCATTGCACTCCAGCCTGGAAAACAAAGCAAGACTGTGTCTCAAAAAAAAAAAAAAAAAAAAAAAAAACACAAAACTGAGAGTCAGTGAAACCGCATGCCATAAAGTAGGAGATAGTGGCAAGATGCATAAACAAGGCTGGGCATTGTGGCTCACGCCTGTAATCCCAGCACTTTGGGAGGCCGAGGGGGGCAGATCACCTGAGGACAGGAGTTCAAGACCAGCCTGGCCAACATGGCAAAACCCCATCTCTACTAAAAATAAAAAAAATTAGCTGGGTATGGTGGCAGTCGCCTGTAATCCCAACTACTTGGGGGAGGCTGAGGCAGGAAAATCGCTTGAACCTGGGAGGCAGAGGTTGCAGTGAGCTGAGATCGCGACACTGCACTCCAGCCTGGGCAACAGATCAAGACTCTGTCTCAAAAAAAAGATGTATAAACCAACCAAGGACTTGGGTTCTGAATATATACAGAAGCTACAAATTAATGAATTTCAAACTACAACAACAACAACAACACAAAAGACCTAACAGAAAAATACAGACACTTGGCAAAACAGTAAATCCAGCAAAAAGGCCAGCAAATTTATTTTAAAAAGTACAACCTCATTATAATCAGAAAAAGGCTACATAAAACCACAAGGCAGTACACTATAGAAACCACCAGAAGGGGTGTAGAGAGGAGACAGGTTATAAGAGCAGGGAAGAGGAAACTGGGCTGAAGTAATCAGAAAAAATTGTCAGTGACTGAAGTCTAACCTTTTAGTGACAAGTAACAGAAGATCATTTATTTACTAACATTTCCTGAAAAGCCACCACAGGCCAGGCACTCTTTTTTTTTTTCAATTTTTTTTTTATTTTTAAGAGAGACGGGGTTTCACCATGTTGGCCAGGATGGTCTCGATTTCCTGACCTCATGATCTGCCACCTCGGCCTCCCAAAGTGCTAGGATTACAGGTGTGAGCCACCGCACCTGGCCCAGGCACTCTTAAAAGTACATTTAATGGTCATCACAGAATATAACTGACTATAAGTTGTAACTTTTTTTGATCAATTTTTTTTTTTTTTGGAGACAGGGTCTCCCTCTGTCACTCAAGTTGGAGTGCAGTGGTGTGACCAGGGCTCACTGTAGACTTTAACTCCTGAGCACAAGCAATTCTCCCACCTCAGCCTACTGAATAGCTGGGACTACAGGCATGTACCACCACACGTGGCTAGTATTATTATTATATGCTTTGGTAGAGGCAAGATCTCACCATGTTGACCAGGCTAGTCTCAAACTCCTGGGCTCAAGTGATTCCCCCATCCTGGCTGGCCTCCCAAAGTACTGAAGTTACAGGTGTGAGCCAACATGCCAGGCAACCTATTTTATTTTTAAGAAGAAATTGCTCCAGGTCGATTTTCCTACCATCTAATCTCTATTATTTTTGCTTTCACTGAGCTGTACAGTTGAGTGAAAGATCATAGGGGGAAATTCATGTGGAAACATCCTTCTCATTGTTTTTAGATTACATTTTTTAATTGCATTGTTTATCCCTACTTTTCTTCTCTATCTTGTTAACTTTCATATAAATACCCTTAAGACTATACAACAAAATCATTTACTTTAGTCTTTCTAATTGACTCTCTTCAGACATCTGATCTTTCTGAAACTCTTTCCATGGCTTTCACGTATCTATATTCCTCAACTATTGACACGCTGACAACCCAGAGAATGGACACGAGACTCTTCGTCATGCCTTAAATTATTTACTGACCACCTACAATGGTATTATGATCAAGCTGTGGGGGGCTTAGAGATACCTAACAGATCTAATACAGAATTCTCATCTCTGAGCTCACAACATTCTATTTGCCAAGGGATGTGTCTAGTTCTGCATAAGATATAACAGATTTAAGGGACATCACCAACTTCATCCTTGTAGATAGGAGTCTAATTTTTATTTACCTGTTTCTTAGGAGAAAAGGGCAAAAGGCAAAAGAATGTATTAAATTTAGGCAAGAATTCAAACACTAGGAATAAAAATTAATTCACACAATACAGCTTCATTAGTTACCCCAAGACTTGGCAATCACCCTGACTCTATTACATGCAAGCCAATTTTTTAGCACCAAAACAAAACCACCAGGGAGCTTGTGCCTTAAGCATCAACATGTACACACTCTCCTGGCATTTGCCAAAAGCCACAAGTCCAGGAGCCATACAAACTGCTATTTCAATATAAAATTGTTCCTTCAAATTCCAAACGAAGATTTAAAAGAATTAAGCAGTCTCAGCATAAAACATTCAAAATCCTTAAGAAAAGCAGTTGTGAGATCTTCCTAAGATTTTCGAAAATCCTAAAAAACATATTTAGATTCCTGAAGTGAGGGTAATCTCCTTAGCAAATGTAAGTGGTCAAGAAGACACCATACACATACTTCAAATTAAGACTAATTTTTGCCTGCTATGACTTGCATTTCTTTTAAAACAACCTGAAGCAGCAGTTCACAAATGTTAGCATGCATCAAAGCACCTAGACAGCAAGTTTAAAAAGCTTGCAAGGCCAGGCATAGTGGCTCATGCCTGTCATCTTAGCACTTCAGAAGGCCAAGGCAGGAAGATTGCTTTAGCTCAAGAGTTCGAGACCAGCCTTGGCAACATGGTGAAACCCTGTCTCTACAAAGTATGCAAAAATTAGCTGGACGTAGTGGCAGGCGCCTATAGTCCCAGCTACTCAGGAGGATCACCTGAGCCCAGGAGGTTGAGGCCACAGTGAGCTGTGATCACACTACTGCACTCTAGCCTGGGCAATACAGCAAGACCCCGCAGCGAGCTGTGATCACACCACTGCACTCTAGCCTGGGCAATACAGCAAGACCCGGTCTCAAACAAAAAAAAAATTGTAAACAAACCAAATAGGCCAAGCGAGGTGGCTCATGCCTGTAATCCCAGCACTTTGGGAGGTAGAGGCGGGCAAATTACCTGAAGTCAGGAGTTTGAGACCAGCCTGGCCAACATGGTGAAATCCTGGCTCTACTAAAAATACAAAAATTAGCCAGGTGTAGTGGCGCGTGCTTGTAATGCCAGCTACTCGGGATGCTGAGGCAGGAAAACTGCTTGAACCCAAGAGGTAGTGGTTGCAGTGAGCTGAAATTGCGCCACTGCACTCCAGCCTAGGCGACAGAGCAAAACTTCACCTCCAATCTCCAAAAAAAAAAAAAAATTAGCTGGGCGTGGTGACACACCCCTGTAGTCCCAGCTACTCAGGAAGCAGAGGCAGGAGAACTGCTTGAACCCAAGAGGTAGAGGTTGCAGTGAGCCAAGATCGCGCCACTGCACTCCAGCCTGGGTGACAGAATGAGACTCCACTTCAAAAACAAAACAAAATTAAAAAGCTTGCTGAGCACCACCCTCGGTGTTTGATTCAAAAGGCCAGAGGTGGTACCCCAGCACTTACATTTCTAACAAGTTTCTAGATCATGGTGATGCTGCAATTCCCTCACTACTCTGAAAACCACTGAAACCCCCTGGAGCTTACTGGAATGTGTGTGTGAAAGGTGTGAATGAGTTACTCCCACACACTATAGCAATACTATGGAGGAACTCACTGAGAAGCAAACTGCAAAATCTCAGAGCAAGATTCTGTACCCACATGTTGACTTCCTTCCATTACCTGAGTGAATGTATTTTGAACTGTCACTTTCAAAATGTTTTATCTGAGCAGCAGTACAGCAGCAAAATACTCTGAACAAGGTCAAGGATGAGTGGCATAGTGCATAATTCACACTTCAAAATCAGGAAGATGGTTGTTCTTTTAAATGGTTTAGGGGCATAATGTTAAACCTTTGTAAAGCATCCAATTAATCCCGTTGATTGGCAAAAGATACATTAGAGTTTCTGGACTAGTAATCAAAACTCACATCATTTTGCGTCACCTCAAGCAATTTTCTGTCTTCAGAACTTAGGATGAGTCCTAATGAACACAAGATCAATTCCCACAAGATCGATTTCTAGAAAAAAAGTTTTAAAATTATCAAAGAGCAGACCAGCATTTTTTTCCTAGCCCAAGTGTGATAAAACAGTAGACATAGGTGAAAAAGATATGCCCAAGTTCTTCCCTCGGTATCAAGTCCTAAGTGAGTCTGAGCTCAGGTGATCCGCTGGCCTCTGCCTCCCAAACTGCTGGAATTACAGGCATGTACCACCCTGCCTGGCTCCTATGTGATTTTTAAGTGAGGTTCTTTACCAGGGCAAACAAAACAGTAAACACTTGACTGATGCAAGTAACAGTTCTCCAATAATTAATATGCCTAGGTTCTTTCATTTACTCATTCAATAAATATTACTGTGTAAGACACTGGTGACTCAATAATGTCTAAAACAAAGTTTATGCCCTCGTGGAGCTTACATTCTCACAAGACAACACACATTTCACTGCAAAATATGTAACACCTAAAACTGTTAAGCTCTTTCATCAGAGCAGCAAAGACAAACGTATAGTGTTTTGCTCAAGAGAGACATAGACACAACAAGCACCTACAGTTCACAGCAGAATCCAAACCCAAAATGCAGGAATTTTAATAAGGAATATGAGGGCAAAAAAGAGACCCTAGGCACAGGCAACCGACAAACATGACTTGCTTTGTTTTTTTGTTTTGTTTTGTTTTGTTTTTAGACAGAGTCAATGTTGTCCAGGCTGGAGTGCAATGGTGCAATCTCAGCTCACTGTAGCCTCAACCTCCCGGGCTCAAGTGATCCTCCCATCTCAGCTTCCCAAGTAGCTAGGAGTACAGGCACATGCCACCACGCTCCTTTAATTTTTGCATATCTTACAGACACCAAGTTTTACTACGTTGCCCAGGCTGCTCTCAAACTCCTGGGCTCAAGCGATCTGCCCACCTCGGCTTCCCAAAATGCTGGGATTACAGGTGTAAGCTACTGTGCCTCACCCAAATGTATGATGTTTGTCACTTCCCTGTTTCTGAAAAAAATGAATTTATTGTAAAGAAAATGTGTATCAGTAAGATTTAGGTAGGATTTTAATTAAATATAATTTAATTAAAGATTGTAAGGAATACCTTCATGTCCTTAAAAACATGTAAACTTTGTAGTGAAGCTACTAGTGTTTTTCTGAGGCTTCCAACTGCTAAGGAGGGGGATGGTGCCACTAAGGCAAAAACATCTATTTCCTACTTGTATCTATAAACCATTTCATTAGAGTATTTATGCAAATCATGCTATAATTAACAGCATTTACTAAAAAGTCTGTTTAAACTGAAAGTTGAACCATATATCCTTAACTGAATTTTACTGCCATCATAGAACCCAGTTTAAAAAAAAAAAAAAACTAATTGTTACAGATAGGAACAGAGGGGGTTCCTACATAATCAGAAACACATTCAAGCAGTTCCGAATAAGATTTGGCACAATTCCTATTAATATCAGAAACTGGGAGATATCTCATTTCTCTTCCACCATGCTGCCTTTGGTAATATGAAATGAAGGAAATAAACTTTTGCCAAAATATTCAGACAGAAAAAGCAAGAGAAGGTTCAAAAAATTCACTACTAAACACAATTTACAGAAGAGAGGTAATAACTTCTCAATATAGTTTGGTGACATTAGTGAGCCACAGGTACACCCAAAGACCAGCTGAAACTGCCCTTCAACATTTTCCATTCCAGTCTCAGGACTGATAAGCAACTTCACAATCAGAGGCTTAGATGTACTCATAAACATCCTGGAATATATTACACTAATTCCAATAAGGTCACTTAACTTTGCCCACATTTTCAATTTTTTGCATTTTAAATAATTTATACAGGCATCAGTAAAAATCCTCAAAGACCCCCACAGCAATTTATTGCTGACTATTTAAGGAATTTTAGTAAGGTAAAACAGTAATGAGAATAAGTTCTTTTCTCTTGAGACTGTCACTATGCAGCCTAGGTTGGATTGTAGTGGCTACTCACAGGCACTACCCCCACAACTGATGAGCACAAAGTTTTTACCTACTCCATTTCCAAACTGGGCCAGCTCGCCCCTCCTTAGGCAAGCTGGTGGTACCTGGCTCCCAGGAGATCACCGTATTGATATGAACTTAGTGCAGATACCCAATCAGCATAGTGCACCACAGCCTAGAACTCCTGGGCTCAAGCAATCCTTCCACCTCAGCCTCTCCAGTAGCTGGGATTACAGGCACACATTACCATGCCCCAACTGAAAATATGTTCTTAAAAAACTGGAGCTTTAAGGTAAAGCACAGTCATCTTTTTGTATTGTGATTCACTTTATTGTACTTCACAGATAATGCATTTTTTACAAATTGAAGATTTGTAGCAACCCTGCATCAAGCAAGTCTATCAGTACCATTTATTCAACAGCATGTGCTCACTTTGTGTCTCTGTGCTATATTTTAGTAATTCTCACAATATTTCAAACTCTCATTATCATTATATCTGTTATGGTGATCTGTGAACAGTGATCTCTTTTTATTAATTTTTTTTGAGGCAAAGTCTCGCTCTGTTGCTCAGGCTGGAGTGTGGTGACGTGATCTCGGCTCACTGCAACCTCCACCTCCTGGGTTCAAGCAGTCCTCCTGCCTCAGCCTCCCGAGTAGCTGGAACTACAGGTGTGTGCCACCATGCCTGGCTAATTTTTTCTATTTTTAGTAGAGACAGGGTTCCACTCTGTCAGCCAGGATGGTCTGAATCTCCTGACCTGGTAATTCACCTGCCTTGGCCTCCCAAAGTGCTGAGATTACAGGTGTGAGCCACCACACCAGGCCTCTTTTTATTTTTAGAGGCAGGGTCTCACTATGTTGCCCAGGCTGGTCTTGAACTCCAGGCCTCAAGCAATCCTCCCTCCTTGACCTCCCAAAACATTGGGATTACAGGTGTGAGCCACTGCACCTGGCCTATGATCAGTGGTCTTCAATGTTACCACTGTGGTTGTTTTGTGGGGACCACAACCTGTACCTACAAGACGCAAATTTACTCTATAAACATGTGCAATCCAACTGCTCCACTGACTGGGCCTCTTTTGCTCTCTTCCCTCTCCAGGGGCCTACTATTCCCTGAGATACAAGAATACTGCAATTAGACCAATAAATAACGCTATAATAGGCCAAGGCAGGCAGATCACCTGAGATCAGGAATTCAGGACCAGCCTGACCAACATGGAGAAATTCCGTCTCTACTAAAAATACAAAATTAGCCAGGCATGGTGGCACACGCCTGTAATCGCAGCTACTCGGGAGACTGAGGCAGAAGCATCGCTTGAATCCAGGAGGCAGGGGTTTCAGTGAGCTGAGATCGCACCACTGCACTCCAGCCTGGGGGACAGAGCGAGACTCTGTCTTAAAATAAAGTAAAATAAAATAAAACAAAACAAAACAAGATAGGCCAAAAGTGAGGCCTCTTGTGCCAAGTAGCCAAGTTCTGAATGCAAAGGAAAAGTTATTGAAGAAAATTAAAAGTGCTACTTCAGTGAACACACAAATGAGAAGAAAGTCAAACAGCCTTGGCCAAGTGCAGTGGCTCACACCTGTAACCCCAGCACTTTGGGAGGCTGATGCAGGCAGATTACTTGAGGTCAGGAGTTCGAGACCAGCTGAGCCAACGTGGTTAAACCCCATCTCTACCAAAAATACACAAATTAGCTGGGCATGGTGGTGCACACCTGTAATCCCAGCTACTCAGGAGGCTGAAACCTGAGAATCACATCAACCCATGACACAGAGGCTGCAGTGAGCCAAGATGGTGCCACCACACTCCAGTCTAAGTGACAGAGTATGTCTCAAAAAAAGAAAAGAAAAGAGCCATATTGTTGATATGGAGAAAGTTTTAGTGGTCCAGAGAGAAGATTAAGCCAGCCATAACACTCCCTTGAGCCAAAGCCTATTCAGAGAAAGTCCCTCTTCAATTCTGTAAATTGAGGTAAGGAAGCTACAGAAGAAAAGTTGGAAGCTAGCAGAGCTTGGTTCATGAGGTTAAAGGAAAAAGCTATCTCCATAGCATAAAAGTGCAAAATGAAGCAGTAAGTGCTGGTGGAGAAGCTGCAGCAAGCTATGTAGATCTAGTTAAGATCAGTGATGAAGGTGGCTACACTAAACACCATAGTTTAAAGGAAGAAACCACCTTCTATTGGAAGATGCCATCTAGTACTTTCATAGCCAGAGAGATGAAGCCAATGCCTGGCTTTAAAGCTTCAAAGGACAGGCTGACTCTTGTTAGGGGCTAAATCAGCTGGTGATTTAAAGTTGAAGCCAATGCTTATTTCCCATTCTGAAAATCCCAGGGTCCTCAGGAAGGATGCTAATTCTACTCTGCCTGTGCTCTACAAATGGAATAACAAAGCCTGGATGACAGCACATCTGTTTACAGCAAGGTTTACTGAATACTGTAAACCCACTGTTGAGATCTACTGCTCAGAAAAAGATTCCTATAAAATATTACTGTTCACTAGCAAAGTACCTGTTGCCCAAGAGCTTTGACAGAGATGTACAAGGAGATGAATGAGGTTTTCATGCTTGTTAACACCACATCCATTCTGCAGCCCATGGATTAGGGAGTCACTTTAACCCTTAAGTCTTAAAGAAATATACCTCATAAGGGTATAGCTGCCATAGATAGTGATTCCTCTGATGGATCTGGGCAAAGTACATCAAAAACATTCTGGAAAGGATTCACCATTCTAGATGCCATTAACATTTGTGATTCATGGAAGGTCAAAAGAGGATTATAAACAGGAGTTTGGAAGAACTTGCTTCCATTGTTAACTCTGAGGGGTTCAGAACTTCAGTAGAGAAAGTAATGCAGACATGGTAGAAACAGCAAGAGAACTAGAATCAGAAGTAGCACCTGAGGATGTGATTGAATTGCTGCAATCTCATGGTAAAATTTGAACGGATAAGGAGTTCCTTCTTAGGAATGAGCAAAGAAAGCGGTTTCCTGAAATTGTATCTACCCTGGTGAAGATGCTGTGAACATTGTTGAAATGACAACAAAGGATTTAGAATATTGCATACACTTATTGATAAAGCAATGGCTATGTTTGGGAAGATTGCCTCCAATTTTGAAAGAAGTTCTATGTGGATAAAATGCTTTCAAATAGCATCACACACTCCTGAGAAATCTTTAATGAAAAGAATCAACTGATATGGCAAATCTAATTGTCTTATTTTAAGAAATTGGCAAACATTTCCACCTTCAGCAACCACCACCCTAACTTGTCAGCAGCCATCACCATTGAGGTAAGACCATCCACCAGCAAAAGGATTATGACTTGCTGAAAGCTCAGATGATTGACAGTCTTTAGCTAGGTCATGTACATTAACTAGGCACAGTTACCCACACCTGTAATCCCAACACTTTGGGAGGCCAGGGTGGGAGAATCACTTGAGCCCAGGAGTTAAAGACCAACTTGCGCAACATAGGGAGACTCCATCGCTACAAAAACAAATGTGAAAATTAGCCAGGAGTAGTGGAATGCACCTATAGTCCCAGCTACTCAGGAGGCTGAGGTGGGAAGATTATTTGAAGTCCAGGTTGCAGTGAGCTATGATTGCACCACTACACTCCGGCATGGATGACAGAACAAGACCTTGTCTCAGAAAAATAAATGCACATTGCTTTTTTAGACGTGTTACTGCACACTTAATACACTACACTACAGTGTAAACATAACTTTTATATGCACTGGGAAACCAAACAACTGGTGTGACTCACTTTATTGCAGTGGTCTAGAAACAAACCAAGGTATGCCTATACTACAGGAACTAAACTTTTCCCAGATTTTTTTCACTAGCAAAAAAGAAAAATTCACTTCAAATATGATTAAAAAAACCAGAACTTTTAATGTTACTGAAATTTAAAACAAGACTTGATCTAAGTCTGAATCTACATCAGTTCAGAATGCCTAAACTGAAAATATTAAATTTCAAAACTAAAATTTTACAGTCTTAACACTTTGAAATGCATCTTTTGTAACTCATAAGATAATTTTATTTTCTAAAGATAAATACAAGAGGAAAAAGGTTTCCATAACCTTTAGAGATATGAACTAAGAGCCAACCTAACTCAAATTAACATTCAAGAAAGGACAGTTTTCAAAATTATTTTTTACATTATAGAATACAATATAAATAATTTTTTCTGCAGGACTGTCATTTTTTTTAAGGAGGCTAGCTTTAACATTAGGATTTTCTTAGAATTTCTCCAACTGCCTAGAAAGAACAGTTACCTGACTAGCTAGAGAACATGGTTTTGAGGACTGAGGGATTAAGTTACATAATTTCCAACAAGAGGCATGGTGCTTTTCAGAAAACATTTTAGTATAAAACGTTTTAATGATCCTCATTGCCTCCTCACAATTTCACTGCTGGATTCATGGAACTTCATTCCTAATCTAACATTATTCACTTTCAATGGGCTTCCAATCTCAAATAAGGCTTAGGTCCCATCTCCTCTCAGAGTTTGCCCCAGTAATCTTTGCTCCAAACCGTAAATATGGAGTTTTGATTTCCATGGCGTTATGCTCCAAACTGTAAAAATGGAATTTTGATTTCCATGTCTTTATTTACCCAATGACTTGCTTCTTGATGCATCACCACTGAATAATGTATAGGTCCTCTTAACCAGCGTCTACACTGAAGTCTTAAGTGACTGTGGGCTCCCTCAAAAGGAAACGTGTTTTAAATAATCTTTGCCTGTGTTCATTATTAAACTAGATTATTTGATAGTGACATTAAATTCTTTAGAGGAAAACGTTGTAATATTAATCTTGATGTTTCTACAGAGTTTAATAAAAAGGTTCAAAGTGATGGTAGATGGTAGGTTCAGCCTGTTTTTCCCCTCCAAGTATAATCACAAATATAAAACACAACGATATTGGGACACCAACAACCTTAAAATGTTCCTTGTTTGAATATCATAGGGCTTTTCCATTAACTCAATAGTACAACTGGATGAAAATATTGTACCCCAACAAAAATACGTTTAATGCTAATTTATTTTTACGTGTCTTTTAACTACTTCATCCGTGTACTCGCATACCACTGTTCAGAAGTTTTCAAATATGGGACAATCAGAGTGCTCAACTCTAGAAGACATCATTTTCATGACCCATTTCTCAAATAAAATATTAAGGTTGAGGCTCCGGTATTTCATTTCAAATAGTACTGGTCTGTTTTTCCAGCCATGAAAATGTTTACATTCTAAGTAAAAATCCCAGCGATGGTTAAGTCTTAAATACAAATCCCCAAACTCTTGCACTGCCTTCAGCTTTCAGCTTGAATGTATTTCAACCAGTTCCCATAATTACCACAATATTACTATTATCTTAGTCTCACTGCCAAAAACCCAGCTGCAGACTAACTATGCAAGAATGAGACACTGTTGAAATGACTCGGAAAAAAAAAAGAAACTTTACCCTCACTGAATTTAGCTACAAAATCCTGCAATTAAATGAAACCAATTAGACACAAATACCTTCTTCTAAGAAAGAACATGGTGCCGCTACACAAGGAACCCAGAGAAAAATTCAGCCAACAGTTGCGCCTAAGCCACCGCGGCAGAGTCGGGGGCTGGGGGCGGAGAAGATGAAACTTGGAAAGCACAATGACTCCAGTGAGGGCTCCCGCGAAGAAACCCACGGGGCTCTATCAAACTTGAGGGTTTGCGTTCGGGGACGCGGGGGGCTTGGTGCTCGGCCACCGGCAGGCCGCTCGGAGCCCACCCTTGGCTACCCGCGGGGCCGCGCCCGGGGAGGGAGGTCAGGCAGTCGCGAGCCTCCCTTTCGCGTCCGGAAGGCTTCGGCCGGCGTCCCTGCGATTCTCCTCTTCCTACTCCTGCTTCTCCCCTTTTGTTTTTCAGGCATTCGATAGGCTCCGGCGGAGGCCCGCCCGTCCTTCCCGCGCCCCAGCCTCTCCGGTCCCCCCGCGCCTCTGTCTGCCCTGCGCGCCCCCCGAGCCCCGGCCTCCTCGTCTTCCTCAGGCCCCTCGGCCTCTCCGCGCGCCCGGCCTTTCCAAAGCCTCCCCCCACCATCCTCCTCACGTCCCCGGACTCCCCACGTCCCCCAGCCTTTCCGTCTTCCTCGAACCCCTCGGCCTCTCCGCGCGCCCCCAGAACTCCAGACCTCCTCCAGCCCCCGGCCTCCCCACGTCCCTCAGCCTCCCTGTCTCCCCCAAGCCTCCCGACCACCCAGGGCGCCCCCTGACCTCCTCAAACCCCTCAGCTTCTCGGAGCCTCTCGGCCTCCGCGGACGCCCCCGGCCTCCCCGCCTCCAGGAACCATGGCCCGCGGGCCGGGGGCGCGGGAGGGGCCGGTCTCCGCCGCATCCGCCCTGGGACTGACTGGGCGGCCCCGCTCTGCCCCTCCGCCCTCAGGGCCGCGGCCCTGCCCACGACCGCTGCACGGAAGGAACCCGCCCAGCCCCCGGCCCGCGCCCCGCACTCACTCGGACCGCGCCTCGGCGCGGAGAGGCGAAGGCAGACGACTACGGGGCGGCGCCGGGCGACGACAGCCGCGCTCCCTCCCACGCCTCACGCCGCGGGCGCACGGCGGTCCCGGCCCGGCGGCGGCGGCGGCGGCGGCAGCGGCGGCGGGCTCGCGCCCTCGGGGCCGTGCTGAGTCGGCGCGGGCCCGCGCGCGTGCGCGGCAGCCGGCTGAAGCGCGCGCCCTCCCTCAGCAGCTCCGCCGGGTCCCGTCTCAGTCCGGAGTTTCCGCCTCTCGGGGACACTGGGCATGCGCGCCGCCGCCTGCGCATGCCCAGCGTGCCGCCAGGCTCCGCTCCTGTAATTTACCCTGTGGAGGCCAGATCGGGTTTTAGGGGTGGCCGGAGGCTCCGCGCGGGCGTGGCGCCCGGACAGGGAAAGCTCTGGCCTTGGGGGTGGCCGGGGTCGCCCCACCGGCGGACTTCCTGGGGTCCCACCTGCTGTGCTCTCTGCCAGCGGGATTAGGCAGACTTCGGGAAAGCCCTCCCCATCCCCTTCCTGTCCCCCAAATCCCGAAGGGGGCCCCTCTGGAGTACCTCCCTCTAGGACGGCCTTGCGGCCCCGCCCCCCAGAGTTGGAAGCCCGCAGTAGGGCATCCGCTGCGGGCCCCGGCCCTTGCTGTGCCCTCTCCAGGCATCACACCGACCCTAACAAGCGGTTCCTGTGCCCTTTTTGCAGATAAGGAAACTGAGGCTCAGATTTTCATGGCATTATGGCTAAGTTGGACTGGGCCATGATTTGATTTTGGAAGATGAAAAATCATGAAAGGGACTTAGAAGTCCACTGGAGGTAGACAGGTTACCTAAATGAACGCCAGCAGGGAACGAGCCCGGCAGTCCCTCCCGAGGCCTACAGACCTGAGGCGGGCTCCTCCAGGCAGAGGAGGGAAGGCTCGCCCCGACCCCGAACCGGCCTGCAACGATGTGAGCCAGTTTCAGCAAGGAGCTGGTTGGTTAAGACTGGACGGTGCCATGGGTAGGGTGGAGGAAATGGCAAAGGCGAGGTTGGAGGGATTGAAACCTGCAGACGGCTGTGCGGTGCCTTGCTTAGGTATCTGGAGTTTCTTTAGGCAACAGGGAGCCTTTGGAGGGCTTTAAGCAGGAAGTGATAACTGATTTGTGTTATTTAAAAAAAAAAAAAAAAAAAAAAAGTCACTCTGGCAACCTTGCGGTCGGAAATGAAACCAGAAGAAGCCTCAAGGCTGCAACTTTCATTTTTATGGTGTCGTTTTGATGCTAACCGCAAGCCAGCAGGCAGGACAGACAGGCACCGAGGCATTTTGAAAGGCGAACACCCTGAAGCTGGAGAGGTGATACACGACATTGCATTAGGAGCCATAAATCAAGTCAAAATCAAGTAAAATAAGATGCTTTTGTCAAGATTTTACCATATTTAAATGTTTTGGGTTTTATTGTTCTTTAATGAGATGTATTAAGGTTGGTGTTTTTCTCGGTTTTGTTATTTTTTACTACATGTGAAATTGTAAGGAATTGCCTCTCCATGTCAACCTCAGGCCTTTGCACATGCTATTTGCTCTGCCTGAAACTTCCTGCTCCTCACTTAGTTCAAGACCCTGCTTCTACATCACCTCATTGATACTGACAGACCACTCTGTATATAGTAGGAACCACCCACTGCCCTACCATCCTCACACACACTCCCACTTAGTCCGCTCTGTTGTTCTCCAAAGCACCTATTGTTCACCACAGCCCAGCACTGTGTTCCTGTTTATTTCTTGATTGTCCCCTCCCTCCACTAGAATCTTAGACTCATTAGAGCATGGGCTTTGTTTTGTTCACTAATAGGTCCGAGCACACAATAAGTATTTGTCAAGTGAATGAACGAAGCTTTGGGTGATGTGAAGTGAGAGCTTATTATTAATAACTAGAAGAATTGCATGGGAGACAGAGAGGGGAGTGGAAGCATAGAAGGGGCTGCATTAAGGATAACCTTGGGGGAAGGGGCTGCACTTAGCATGGTAGACTAAAAATGGCCACCAATTCTTTGACGCTTTTCCCAAGAGGTGGAATTTATTCACCCCTTGAATCTGGAGGGATCCTGTTAACTTGCTTTGACCAATAGAATATCACAAGTGACTGTACAAATTCCAAGCCTAGGCCTCAAGATCATGCTGCTTTCATTTTCTCCCTCTTAAGCCCAAGCTAGCCTCACCAGGAGGCCATGTGGAAGCGAACTGAGGTACCCTGGCCAACAAGCTGCCACCTCCAGACATGTGAGTGAGCTGTGCTAGACCACCCAGCCCCTGTGAAGCATTCAGCCAACTGCAGCTACATAAGACCTGGAGAGATTGTTGGAAGAACTTCCCAGCTGAACCCAGCCCAAACTGCCAAACCACAGAATTGTGAGCCAATAAAATCCATGTGGTTTTAAGCCTTTAGGTTTTAGGGTGGTATGTTACACAATCTTGTTTCCAGGACTCCACCACGATACATTTGAAATTGAAGTTCTTGGCTGGGCACGGTGACTCACGTCTGTAATCGAGGTTGAGGTAGGTGGATCACCTGAGGTTGGGAGTTCGAGACTGGCTTGACCAGCATGGAGAAACCCCATCTCTACTAAAAATACAAAATTAGCTGGGCATGGTGGCATGCGCCTGTAATCCCAGCTACTTGGGAGGCTGAGGCAGGAGACTTGCTTGAACCCAGGAGGCAGAGGTTGCAGTGAACCAATATCACACCATTGCACTCCAGCCTGGGCAACAAGAGTGAAAACTCCGACTCAAAAAAAGTAAAGAAATTGACATTCTTGAAGGTCAGCTTTGATTATTATTCTGCTTAATAAAAGAAGAAAGTCAGAAAAGGTCAGGAAGGAGTCATGCAAAGGAGAAGGGCAAACAGACACAAACAGGAGAAAAGGGACAAACAGGAAGCAGTGGCTTGTCTTACTTCTTGGACATCCTTTGTGGTGCCTAATAACTCAGACTTAGGAGTAAGATGAACATTGGCACAGACCCAGGCTCAAGTTCAGCCATTCACCAGTAAATCTGAGAAGCTTGTATAATGTCTCTGAGCCTCAATTTCTCATCTGTGAAATGGAGCCTCTAAAGGTTACACATTAAAATTAAGTTGCAGAGGAAACAAACCATTCTCATAAAACAGCAGAGTGCTTAGTATATATATATATATATATATATATATATATATATATATATATATGTTATTGATTATAGCATTGCTTTATGAATTACTAATAATTTGCATGATGATGGAGCACGTATTCAAAGGATCATCAGAGCAGTATCAAGGAAGGCTGACGTCTCTCAGTCTCTGTGGGTCAGAACCTGTGTACACTGTCTCTAGACTTCATAGCAATCCTGTGATGTAGACGCTATTATCAGCACCTCCATTTTATAAATTTGAAAACTACTGCTCAGAAAAAAAAAAAAAAGCAATGAGTCAGATAGCAGGGCTGGAATTCAAGGCTGCATCTGCCCAACTGCAAAGCCTGTGCTCCTTCCTCTCCCCAACACAGTCTCTGATGCATTCATACCCCATAAAAAACACACACACACATACAAACAATTTGGCTTCTCCCCTTCCTGCATTGCGCCAGATGGGCTGAGCATTGACCTTGTGTAGGAAGCTTTTAGGAAGAGCTTCCTGTGTGTTGGCAAAGCAGCTGCACCGAGCCTGGGAACAGATCCCCCTTGAAAAGCCTCCCACCTCCCTTGTCAGCTAAGGGTTCCCTCCCAGGAGGGGCTCACTCACGGTGGAGAAGCAGAAACACACATGAAGGCCAGGGGGTGGATGCACAGTCATGGAGGAGTGGAAGCTGATATCACTGAAGAGACACTGAAGCCCAGGTTCCGGCCCACATCACAGCTGATCAGCCTGCAGATCTGTCTGGAGAAGCTGGGATGAGAGAAAGTGAGACCCAGGAAATAGGTGCCTGGGGTACTTTTTGGTCCAGTAAGATGTGCCCCTGGGAGCTATGGGCCTCTCACATCACCAGGGAAGGCTGGCCCTCAAGAATCGGAGAGTGGTGGAATGGAGAAAGGGTCCGACAGACCTGGCCTCCAATCCCAGCTCCCCAACATGACAACCCCATGGCCCCAGGCAGGCCGCTCAACCTCCCGGAGTCTCAGCTTCCTCCTGTGTAAAATGGGGAGAGTAGAAGAGCGGAAGGCAGGGGCAGTGATGTCCCTAGGAAAGACATCCAGAAGGAAAGCAGAGATAAAGGAGGGGGCTGAAGACAGATTCCCACCTCCAAATTCTATCCTGTATAGTCAAATGGGCCCTGCCCTCTGCCAAGGCCACAATTACCACACGCAGCTTGCCCAAGGGAGAGCAAAACAAATCCGTGGTCACCATTCAGAAACATTCTGGGCATTAGGCTATGCAGGTTTGTTGTTGTTGTTTTGAGACTGAATCTCGAGTGCAATGGCGCAATCTCAACTCACTGCAATCTCCACCTCCTCGAGTTCAAGCGATTCTCCTGCCTCAGCCTCCTGAGTAGCTGGGGTTACAGGCATCTGCCACCACGCCTGGCTAATTTTTATGTTTTTAGTAGAGATGGAGTTGGCCAGGCTGGTCTTGAACTCCTGACCTCAAATGATCCTCCCACCTCAGCCTCCCAAAGTGCTGGGATTACAGGCATGAGCCACCGCGCCTAGCCTCTATGCAGGTTATACTACAAGTTGAAATTTCACTTACCACACACACGTAATGTAGGAATGTACAGATAGGGGGAAGGGGGTCCCATAGTGGATGCCCCTTTTCTGTGGGGATGTGGGAACAACTCTTCCTAGGTTAGGGAGCATCCCAGCCCCTGCTGCTCACATAGATCTCCCCCAGTTTACTCCACCAGTGTTCCAGGGCCCTGTGGCACATGGGGTACTAACAGGGCCTCGAAGAAGCCCTGTTATAAGGGAACTGATACAATTCCCTTACTTTTTTTTCTTCACTTTATAAAGACCATGCAGTTGCAGGGATGCCATTAAACCTGTTCCAGTCAGGAACTGATACAATTCCCTTACTTCTAACCTAGAAGACTAGATCTCACCCATCCTCAGTGCCCCCACGTTCCCCTGACTGGAAGTGAGCAAGCCCTGTCTAGAGGCCAAGCTGCCTAGAGCAGGACCTCACCGCGGAGGTCTGTCCCAGGGATACTGCTTCCTGGCCTGGGCCCCAAGCCCACTCCCACCCCTACACCCCCTCCCCTCAAATGCTGTGTAAAGAAAATCCTCCCCTCCACAAGGCTCAGCAGGCCCAGGCCAGGAACAGCCCCCACCCTCCTGACCTGACATACCCCTTTGGTCTGGACCTGGTAGCAAGGCTCCGATCACAGTTCATGCAGAGCTAACATGCCCTGTACCTGCTACTGTCCCTGCAACAGCCTTTAGAGGGGGAAATGTCCACATTTTCTGCGCCATTCTGCCCCAAACAATTCATTATCTCATTTACTTTTCACAACTACCTTAGGTAAGTATTTTTAAGCACGTTTTACAGATGGGTAAACTGAGGCCAGAAGGTGATGGCTATCCAGCTCCAGTCTACCCAGCAAGCAAGGGGCAGAGCCAGGATTCAAACCCAACTTGTCTGGCTCCGAAATGGTGCTCACAGCACCACAGCACCTGCTGAGATTACAGGCACGTGTCTTGGTGCCTGACCTGAAGGCGACTAGGAAGAGAGTCTAGGTGAGGACCACGCAGCTCCTCTCTGCTGTGAATTCTTCACTTTATAAAGACCATGCAGTTGCAGGGATGCCATTAAACCTGTTCCAGTTGGGAACTGATACATTTCCCTTACTTTTGTTTTTTTTTTGTGACAGAGCCTCGCTTTGTTGCCCAGGCTGGAGTGCAGCGGCGCAATCTTGGCTCACTGCAACCTCTGTCTTCCAGGTTCAAGTGATTCTTGCACCTCCTCGGCCTCCCAAGTTGCTGGGATTATAAGCGCACAACACCATGCCCAGCTAATTTTTGTACTTTTTTAGTAAAGACAGGGTATCACCGTGTTGGTCAGGCTGGTCTCGAACTCCTGACCTCAGGTGATCCGCCTGCCTCTGCCTCCCAAAGTGCTGGGATTACAGGCGTGAGCCACCATGCCCAGCCTGAAATTCCCTTTCTTGATCTTTTTCATTGTTTTGGTTAGTATTAACTCCTCATTAAAAAAATGTCCTCTGCAAATCTTGTTGGAATCATGTTCAACAGAAGGCGGCACGCTTCCATTGCTCCAGTTTGTAAAATTTAAACAGACTGCCACTTAGGCTTCCCATTTCTTTCTTCTTCTTAGCTTTGTTTTTTATTTTTATTTTTTTCCTGAGCTCCATTTTTGTGTGTGGGGTTGCTTGTTTGTTTGTTTTGGAGATGGGATCATGCCAGGGTGGAGTGCAGTGGCATGATCTCAGCTCAGCTCACTGCAACCTCCACCTCCCCGGCTCCCCACCTCAGCCTCCCGAGTAGCTGGGACTACAGGTGCGTGTTTATTTATTTTGTAGAGATGGCATTTTGCCATGCTGCCCAGGATGGTCTCAAACTCTTGAGCTCAAGCCATCATCTCGCCTCAGCCTCCCAAAGTGCTGGAATTACAGGTGTGAGCCACCGCACCCCACTTAACTTGTACTAATTCTCAATGATCTAAAGCAATGCTTCTCAAACTGTCTCTAGTATGGAGCAGTTCTTTCTTTTTGTCTTTTGTGGACTGATACTTTTGTAATTAAAAAACTAGAAATGAAGGATTTTAAAAGTAAAGACAGACCAGGTGCAGTGGCTTACACCTGTAATTCCAGCACTTTGGGAGGAAAGTGCTGGAATCCATCACCTGAGATTAGGAGTTCAATACCAGCCTGGCCAACATGGTGAAACCCCACCTCTACCAAAAATTAGCCGAGTGTGGTGGCACACACCTGTAGTCCCAGCTACTCAGGAGGCTGAGGCAGGAGAATCACTTGAACTCGGGAGGCAGAGGTTGCAGTGAGCCGAGATCATGCCACTGCACTCCAGCTTGGGTGACAGAAAGAGACGCTATCTCAAATAAATAAATACATAAATAAATAAAAGTAAAGACATACAAAACACAAGCCTCAGTTGTTTTTTTGTTTTGTTTTGTTTTGAGACAGGATCTCACTGTGTTGCCCGGGCTGCAATGCAGTGGTATGAACATGGCTCACTGCAGCCTTAACCTCCTGGGCTCAAGCAATCCTCCTGCCCCAGCCTCCTGAGTAGCTGGAACACAGGCATGTGCCATCACACTCAGCCAATTTATTTTATTTTTTTTTTTAGAGGTGGGATCTGGCTGTGTTGCCCAGGCTAGTCTCAAACTCTTGGGATCAAGTGATCCTCCCACTTTAGCTTCTCAAAGTGCGGGGATTTCAGGCATGAGCCACTTTTTGTTATTAGATTCAAAATAACTCTGTCAAATTGCTTTGAAAGTTTTTAAAACTCTTAATTGCTGTACTTCTCTCACTGTGCGTTGATAACAGTGTGCAGAGCAGCTGCAGTTCTGTGCAACACCGTGGGCAGCATTAATTCAAAAGATTAACAAGACCTGGGTGCAGTGGCTCACGCCTGTAATCCCAACACTTTGGGAGGCCGAGGCAGGCGGATCACCTGAGGTTGGGAATTCGTGACCAGCCTGACCAACATGGAGAAACCCCGTCTCTACTAAAAATAGCAAAGTTAGCCAGGCGTGGTGGTGCATGCTCGTAATCCCAGCTACTTGGGAGACTGAGGCAGGAGAATTGCTTGTACCCAGGAGGCAGAGGTTGCGGTGCACCGAGATCATGCCACTGCACTCCAGCCTGGGCAAGAAGAGCAAAACTCCATTTAAAAAGAAAAGAAAAGAAAAAAAGATTAACAAAAGAAGACTTGGGCCACATGTGGTAGATCACACCTGTAATCTCCAGCATTTTGTGAGGTCAAAGCAGGCAGATCTATTGAGTTCAGAAGTTCCAGACCAGTCTGGGCAACATGGTAAAAGCCTGTCTTTACAAAAGATACAAAAATTAGCAGGGCATGGTGGTACATTCCTGTAATCCCAGCTACTCGGGAGACTGAGTGGGGAGACTCACTTGAGCCCAGGAGGTTGAGGCTGCAGTGAGCCAAGATTGTGCCACCGCACTCCAGCCTGGACAACAAAGTGAGACCCTATCTCAAAAAAAAAAAAAAAAAAAAAGTTAAAAAAATAAAAAAGACTTGATTCTGTTCAAAATGTACATATTTGAATATGCTTTCACCAAAATAGTATATATAAGGGCAATGTGAACAATAAAATATTAGTATTTTCATGTATATGTTTACAAAACAACTGTTTGTTTGCATGGCTCTGTTTCTATTCCAAATCTTCTATTACGTGAAAAGTACAAACCATAATTAATATTAAAATTTTATATCAAATTTAAATAGATTTGAGATTTTTTTTTTTTTTAGATGGAATCTCTCTCTGTCACTCAGGCTGGAGTGCAGTGGCACAATCTCAGCTCACTGCCACCTCCGCCTCCCAGGTTCCAGTAAGTCTCCTGCCTCAGCCTCCCGGATAGCTGGGACTACAGCTGTGTGCCACCATGCCTGGCTAACTTTTTCTATTCTTAGTAGAGACAGGATTTCACCATACTGACCAGGCAGGTCTCAAACTCCAGACCTCATGATCTGCCTGCCTTGGCCTCCCAAAGTGCTGAGCCACAGCACCCGACCTATGATTGAAATTTTTAAATTTAATGTCTTGAATTATAATTAAATTCTTGCTTAAATTTTAACAAAATTATTTTCATTCTAGTATTTAATATTTTTGTAGTCAACAATATCAAGAATCGGTGCCATTCTTCCCACATTACTTCTACCTGTATATAATATACACAATATACACAACTTTTGTACATACAGTATGCAAATCAAAAGACAATAGTTGAATATTTCAAAATATCCTTCAACTGACATATGCAACTGTTGTGAATATCATGCTAAATGAGATAATGGTGATGGTTGCGTAACTCTAAATATACTACAAATCATTGAATCATCCATTTTTACAAAAAAAAGGAACTGACTCACTCTTGGAACTTCAGAGTCAGAGTCAGGCTGACTGAAGCATATCTATTGAGGACTTTCACTCCATCTCTCAGGCCTCCATTCAAGTCTCACTCAGCTTTCCCCTTGTGATGACAAAATGCCACCATCCACATAGTTTCAAAGACCCATGTAGAAAAGCCTGTGTCTTTTCCAGCAGCTGAAGCCAAAGTCTCCTTGGCTTTGATTGGCCAGGCTCAGGCTCTATGCCTGGCCTGAAACTGGAGATAGAGTCAGCCCAAACCACAAGGATGTGAAGTGAAAGAGGGGTGTTGTCTATAGAAAGAGAAGGGATACTGGAGATCCCCTCCTCACCTCCTTGTTCTGGTAATAGAACCCCACTGTTCCCTCGGGAACACGCCCCACCTGCATTTCACTGGCCGGGTAGGGTTGCTAAGGGTGGGCCCAACTTGAGATGTTGGCCAGTATGGTACCCATCTTCCTGGGCTGTTGACTCTCCCCCAGAAATGCCACTCTGGGGCCGAGCACGGTGGCTCACGCCTGTAATCCCAGCACTTTGGGAGGCCGAGGTGGGAGGATCACGAGGTCAAGAAATTGAGACCAGCCTGGCTAACACAGTGAAACCCCTCTCTACTAAAAATACAAAAAATTAGCTGGGCGTAGTGGCACATGCTGGTAGTCCCAGCTACTCAGGAGACTGAGGCAGAAGAATCATTTGAACTCGGGAGGCAGAGGTTGCAGTGAGCTGAAATCGCGCCACTGCACTCCAGTCTGGGTGACAGAGCAAGACTCTGTCTCAAAAAAAAAAAAAAAAAAAAATGCCACTCTGGAGTCTCAGAGAGAAAAGACAGCTGGCACTGAGGCATTTCTGGGGGACAGTGCTCCCAAACTCCCACATGAGCACCCACCGGTGTGGCTCCTGCAGAGATGGCCCCACTGCCTGGCCACTGTCCCTTCAGTTCTAGGAGCTGAGCTGCGTCCTCCCCTTTCGGGTGTACCTTGAAATTGGCCAGAGTTGGCCTGTATTGCTAACAAATGACCCTGACTGATAGAGACACTTACCCATAGAGTTGCTGAAGATCACTGGCTGAAATAAATATTGTACAACAGTTAAAATGAAAAACATAATAAATTTTAAAAAGATCATTGGCAACATATATGAAGTTATGGGGCCCCAATTAATAATAGATATTATTATTGTTGTTTCTCTCCCAAGTGTCTTGAGAACATTATTTTTTCTTTTTAATAGATCTTATTTTTTTAGAGAAGTTTTAGATTTACGCAAAAATCGAGATGATGGTACAGAGATCCCATATACTCTGCACCAGTTCCCCTATTAACATTGCATTAGTAAAATATATTTGTTACAATTAATTAACAAATATTGATACATTATTGTTAACGAGAGTCCATAAGTTATTCGTATTTCCTTCATTTTGACCTAATGTACTTCTTCTGTCCCCAGATCCCATCCAGGACCCCATATGACATTCAATCGTCATGTCTCCCAACACTCTTCTTGGCTTTGACCATTTCTCAGAATTTCCTTGTTTTATTTATTTATTTAAGAGATGAGGCCAGGTGCGGTGTCTCATGCTTGTAATCCCAGCACTTTGGGAGGCCGAGGCAGATGGATCACCTGAGGTCAAGAGTTTGAGACCAGTATGGCCAACATGGTGAAACCCCATCTCTACTAAAAATACAAAAATTAGCCAGGCTTGGTGTCAGGCGCCTGTAATCCCAGCTACCCCAGAGGCTGAGGCAGAAGAATTGCTTGAACCTGGGAGGCAGAGGTTGCAGTGAACTCAGATCTTGCCACCGCACTCCAGCCTAGGCAACAGAGTGAGACTCTGTCTCAAAAAGCGAGAGAGAAAGAGAGAGAGAGAGAGAGAGAGAGAGGAGGATAGTTTTTTGGTTTTGTTTTGTTTTGTTTTTAGAGAGTCTCACTCTGTCACCCAGGCTGGAGTGCAGTGATGTGATCTCAGCTCATTGCAACCTCCATCTCCTGTGTTTAAGCAATTTTCATGCCTCAGCCTCCTGAGTAGCTACACGTGTGGCCACTATGCCCAGCTAATTTTTGTATTTTTAGTAGAGACAAGGTTTCACCATGTTAGTCAGGCTGGTCTGGCACTCCTGACCTCAGGTGATCTGCCCACTTTGACCTCCCAAAGTGTTGGGATTACAGGCATGAGCCACTGCACCTGGCCTAGGCTAGCCTCGAAATCCTGGGCTCAAGGGATCCACCCACATCAGCCTCTCAAGTAGCTGAGACTACAGGTGCATACCACTGTACCCAGCAGAATTTTCTTGTTTTTTTTTGACAGAGTGTTGAGGGCTGCTGATTAGATATTATTATAGGATGAGCCACCATTGGAATCTGTCTGATTTTTTCCCTTGAGAAGCCAGGAGTTATAGGTTATCAGGAGGAGGACCACAGAGGTAAAGCGTCATTGTTCTCACATCATATCAAGGGCACATACTATCGACCTGAACTGTGAGTGTTGGTGTTGACCTTTCTCACCAGCCAAGTAGCGTCTGTCCGGTTTCTCCAACTTGAGGGCGGGTGACATAAATGATTTGGGGTCTTCTGAATAAGAGATTTGTCTCCTCCCACATTTGTTAATTTATTCAGTCATGTATATCAGTACGAACGAATGGATATTTATTTTTTTGCTTTGAGTAATAATCCATTACTTTATTGATTGTGTTGCTTTTAAGGACATTGTTAATGTCCCAAACACCTTCAAGTCTTGCATCATCCATTCAAAATCAGAGCCGTGTTTGGAATGGATAAGGGACAGCAGTGCCTCATGGCAGGAAAGGAGCCCTGGTGATGCACAGAAATCTCTTCCATGCACTGAAGAGCCAGGTAGGCAGCAGGCCTGGGTAAGAGATTGATGGATCTAGTGATGACACTTGAGATCGCCTCCCACGTCAGTAACGTTCGTTCCCTCATTCCAGCCACATGCGTCAAGCCCCAGGACTCGCTGCACAGCATGCCGAACACCAGGCTGCTCACAGTCTGGTGGGGAACAGACAAGTGAACAGGTAATTATGACACAGAGCCATCTAAGCTATGCTGCTGCAGAGGTGATGTTTGCGTCAAGTGTTAAAAGTAGACCAGGTCAGGGAAGGACATACCCGGCAGAAGGCACAGCATGTGCAGAAACACAGGAGCATGAGATGACATGTCCTTTGGGGAGGAGGGCAGGCTTGGCTGCATCCTTTTTTTTTTTTTGAGACGGAGTCTTGCTCTGTTGCCCAGGCTGGAGTGCAGTAGCACAATCTCAGCTCACTGCAATTTCCACCTCCCAGGTCCATGGGATTCTCCTCCCTCAGCCCCCCGAGTAGCAGGGACTACAGGCGTGTGCCACCACGCCCAGCTAATATTTGTATTTTTAGTAGAGATGGGGTTCCATCATGTTGGTCATTCCTGACCTCAAGTGATTTGCCTGTCTTGGCTTCCCAAAGTGCTGGGATTACAGGCCTGAGTCACCACACCGAACTAGGAATCTATTCTTACAATGATCTTATCTTCCCATCACTCCTCAAGATTTAAATTCCCACCAACGTGCATCCAGTTGGCTGGTGTAGTTTTGTGCCCTGGCTGCCAGCGGGAGAGAGCAGGAGAATCCTTGCTGGGTTTCTATATTGGGAGGTGGAGTCCTGTCCACTGCCTGGGAGTCTCCTACTGGTGGAACAGGGTTGCTGTAAGGCAGCCACAAGAGACAAGCATCCCCCGTGGATCCACACTTTAGTTTCTTTTATAGAAATTCTCCATCTCTGAAGGGTCCAGAATCTTCCAGATTGAGCTCATGCTCCATCTCACTGTGGTTTCTCTTGCATTTTCTTCCCCTGTCTGTTCCCCTCTTCTCTCTTTTTCTGTCACCTCATAGCCAGTGAGACAGTGTTGGCAGTAGAGAAAAGGGATGGATACACACTGAGCTCTTGCTGTGTACCCACCCTCCACACCAGGTACTCTGCACGCAGCAGTGAGTGTCGGAGCTAGCTCTGCTGACTCATGAGAGCCAACTGTTAAACACAGACATTTGTAAACATTAAATTATATGAAAAACAAAGGTGGCTGGGCTTGGTGGCTCACACCTGTAATCTCAGCACTTTGGGAGGCTGAGGCAGGTGGATCACTTGATGTCAGGAGTTCGAGACCAGCCTGACCAACATCGTGAAACCATGTCTCTAATAAAAATACAAAAATTAACTGGGTATGGTGGCAGGCGCCTGTAATCTCAGCTACTCAGGAGGCTGAGGCAAGAGAATCTCTTGAATTCGGGAGGCAGAGGTTGCAGTGAGCTGAAGTTACACCATTGCACTCCAGCCTGGGCCTGGGCAATGAGAAAGATTCTGTCTCAAAACAAACAAACAAAAAAAGTGGGTAAAAAATATTCACAGCTCAGCATTCCCTAATTATTTTACTATATTCTACTCTTATCTGTGCTCTCATCTATTACTATCTATGTGGTGGAAGCAAAACTGTGTAATAATGAACTACCATGCCTCCTTCTTCCCAACTCTGCATTCAGTAATGTCACATTGATAGCCTGAAATTGATCATGGTGGAAATATTTACAATATGGAAATCTACAAACACCATAAATCAGGATTCCCCCCACCAAGAGCCTTTATTAATTTACAAGCATACCATTGTCTGTCCACAGGCTATCTCATTTGATAAGATGACACTGTCATGATTTGGAAACAAATAAGACAGGGCCATGTAAAACAAAGCTCCGTTTAGTCCAGCAAAATGAAATTCATTCTAAGCACCGATTAATTCTGTGCCTACTTTTCGTTTCCTTTGCCATGAATCTCAATGATCATGACTAGTCTTTGAGCACCTGTTAGACCTCAGGCATGCGAGTTCGCATTCTCTCATTGTCACTTTCATATTAGATGTTATTATTTCATTTTAAAGATTAGAAAACTGAGGCACAGCAAGGTTAAGAGACTGCCTAGGGTCAAATCTTTTGTCTCCTGCCCTAGGGCCTGTGGTCTGGTTTGGTGTGTACCTGCCTCCTTCTAACCTGAAACAACCCAGAAGCCAGCAATTATGTCACCTGGGCTGTTGTCACTTTCAATACAGTTGGTCTTCATCTCTACTTCTCCTTCGTCCGAAATGTCATTTTTCTTTAGCTTGAGCAATTTTCCTTTTCATCTTCTCCAGCTTTATGCTATTGCATTTAACCATGACAGTGATTAAGCCCTTTTCTTTAAAGTTACCTAGCCAAAGCAAGTGGTAGTTTGTAACCCTCACCAGATAATTAATGTGTGTGACAACCCACGGGCACTGCACATACGTTAACATTGGGCCTGGGAGGAATTCACGAGCACCAGAGCTACCAATAAATGACAGGGGAAAGGTCTGCGCCCGCTCCTCTAAGCACCCTAACAATCTGCAGACACATCCCCTTGTTCCCACAGCATCCTTGTTGTATTCGGCCATTTTCCATTGCTCTAAAGAGACTGGGTAATTTATAAAGAAAAGAGATTTAATTTGCTCATGGTTCTGCAGACCGTAAGGAAGCACAGCAGCTTCTGCTTCTGGGGAGACCTCAAGAAACTTACAGTCATGGCAGGAGGTAAAGGGGAAGCAGGCCATCTTACATGCCTGGAACAGGAGCAGGAGATGGGGGAGGTGCCACGCACCTTTAAACAGCTAAATCTCCTAAGAACTCAGTCAGAAGACGGGGCACTGGAGGATGGTGCTATACCGTCAGAAACTGCCCCCATGATCTAGTCACCTCCGGGCCCCACCTCCAGCTTTGGGGATTACATTTCAATGAAATTTGGGTGGGGACACAGATCCAAACCATATGGTAACCAGGATAGTCACCCAAAGGAGGGACTGAAGCAATGTAAATGACTCACTTGTAGCATCCAGCAAGCAAACACCAGAGCAGTGTGGGCTCTGGAGTTCTAGACAGAATCCAACTAAGAGTGGGGGTGATCTCACACTGGATCCAGCGTCCCTGCAGCTTTCTGCAGGCAGGCCTGAAACCATCTGGGACTGCTCCTTAGCTCGGGTGTCTCTACCCTGTCTCCATGCTCCCGTGACCAGGTGGGAACTGACTCAACAACCTTCATTACCAGCAGCCCACATGAGTCCCCTGACCCCTGAGGCCCTTCTGAACCTGGCCTCTACCCACTGCTTTAGCTGCCTCCCCCAGCCCCCACAAACTCTTAGCTCCACGCTGCAAAGTCATCTGTCACCCTCTCAGCTTCTTTCCTCTGCTCAAGCTACTTCCACTGCAGCAAAGGCCCTGGGCCCATTCCTAGGCCTGGCCCACCCTCCGTGCCCGTCTTTCTCAACTCTGCTCAGTCTCACCTCCTCCAGGAAGCCCCCAGCTCAGGTTCCCCAGTCTGCGTTCAATGCTGTGCTCTGTGCTCCCAAAGAGTCCCCATGTCTAGCTCTGTCATCCTTTGTTTTACTTATTATCTTCCCCCCACCCCACCCCCAGGCTCTATCTACCCTGGGCATTCCTAAAGGCAGGGAATGTTTTTAGGATTTCTTATCTCTGTGTCATTTGTACCTAGTATGACATGCCTGGCACCCAACCCCACGAAGACAGTGACACTCTGAAGATGATATGTGATATTTATTTATTTATTTAAAAGATGGGTCTCACCATATTGGTCAGGCTGGTCTTGAACTCCCGCTGATCACTCAGGTGATCCGCCCACCTTGGCCTCCAAAGTGCTTGGATTACAGGCGTGAGCCACCACTCCCGGCCTCTTTATTTTTTTTTTTGGAGATCGAGTCTTGCTCTGCTGCCCAGGATGGAGTGCAGTGTCTCAATCTCAGTTCACGCAACCTCCATCTCCCAGGTTGAAGCGATTCTCCTGTCTCTTCCCAGCCTCCTGAGTAGTTGGGTTGACAGGCGCATGCCACCATGCCCCGCTAATTTTTTTGTAATTTAGTAGAGACGGAGTTTCACCATCTTGCCCAGGCTGGTCTCGAATTCCTGAGCTCAGGCAATCCACTGACTTGGCCTTCCAAAGTGCTGGGATTACAGGCGTGAGCCACCGCTCACAGCTCTTACAGTGTTTCTAACCAGTATGATCACACTAAGTTGGAAATTAAGGCATAGCAAGGTAAATGGCTGACTTGTGGTCTTCAGCAAATCAGCACAGAGGCATGTGGGGAATGCAGGGGTTCTGGGCAGAACTTGACTAAGAATGTAGATTACTGCATAATAAATTATGCATTTTTCAGTGACTGAAAGAAAGTTTCCCTAGCTACCCATGTCTCCCTATAGTTACGTACACAGCATATTACCTTTGATCCTTTGACTCTGTTTTGTATTTTTTTTTCTTTTTTTTTGACAGAGTCTTTCTTTATTATTATACTTTAAGTTCTAGGGTACATGTGCAGATCTTGTAGGATTGTTACATAGGTACACACATGCCATTGTGGTTTGCTGCCTCCATCTCCCCATCACTACATTAGATATTTCTCCCAATGTTATCCCTCCCCAATCTCCCCACACCCTGCTATCCCTCCTCTAGCCCCCCACTCCCCAACAGAGCCCAGTGTGTGATGTTCCTCTCCCTGTGTCCATGTGTTCCCATCGTTCAACACCCACTTATGAGTGAGAACTTGTGGTGTTTGGCTTTCTGTTCTTGTGTCAGTTTGCTGAGAATGATGGTTTCCAGCTTCATCCATGTCCCTGCAAAGGACATGAACTCATCCTTTTTTAATGGCTGTGTAGTATTCCATGGTGTATATGTGCCACATTTTCCTTATCCAGTCCATCATTGATGGGCATTTGGGTTGGTTCCAAGGCTTTGCTATTGTAAACAGTGCCACAATGAACATATGAGTGCATGTGTCTTTATAATAGAATGATTTATAATCCTTTGGATATGTACCCAGTAATGGTATTGCTGGGTCAAATGGAATTTCTATTTCTAGGTCCTTGAGGAATCGCCACACTGTCTTCCACAATGGTTGAACTAATTTACACTCCTACCAACAGTGTAAAAGTATTCCTATTTCTCCACATCCTCTCCAGCATCTATTGTCTCCAGATTTTTTAATGATCGCCATTCTAACTGGCATGAGATGGTATCTCAATGTGGTTTTGATTTGCATTTCTCTAATGACCAGTGATAATGAGCATTTTTTCATATGTTTGTTGGCCTCATAAATGTCTTCTTTTGAAAAGTGTCTGTTCATCTCTTTTGCCCACTTTTTGATGGGGTCGTTTGTTTGTTTCTTGTAAATTTGTTTTAGTTCTTTGTAGATTCTGGATATTAGCCCTTTGTCAGATGGGTAGCTTGCAAAAATTTTTCCCATTCTGATGGTAGCCAGCTCACTCTGACGATTGTTTCTTTTGCTGTGCAGAAGCTCTTAAGTTTAATTAGATCGTATTTGTCTATTTTGGCTTTTGTTGCCATTGCTTTTGGTGTTTTAGTCACGAAGTCCTTGTGTATGCCTATGTCCTGAATGGTATTGCCTAGGTTTTCTTCTAGGGTTTTTATAGTGTTAGGTCTTATGTTTAAATCTTTAATGAATCTGGAGTTAATTTTTGTATAACGTGTAAAGAAGGGGTCCAGTTTCAGCTTTCTGCAAGTGGCTAAACATTTTTCCCAACACCATTTATTAAACATGTTCCCCATTGCTTGTTTTTGTCAGGTTTGTCAAATATCAGATGGTTGTAGATGTGTAGCGTTACTTCTAAGGCCTCTGTTCTGTTCCATTGGTCTAAATCTCTGTTTTGGTACCGGTACCATGCTGTTTTGATTACTGTAGCCTTATAGTATAGTTTGAAGTCAGGTAGCATGATCACTTTAGCTTTGTTCTTTTTGCTTAGGATTGTCTTGGCTATGAAGGCTCTTTTTTGGTTCTATATGAATTTTAAGGTGTTTTTTTTCCAGTTCTGTGAAGAAGGTCAATGGTAGCTTGATGGGAATAGCATTGAATCTATAAATTACTTTGGGCATTATGGCCATTTTGACAATATTGATTCTTCCTAACCATGACCATGGATAGGGAGCTTCCAGAACAGCCCTGGCATGCCTGCAACAGGAGGCATACTGAATTCTTATGAGGGTGTATGAGGGTGGCTGTGAGTCAAGCCTTCTTGAGTTCAGCCCTAACTGTGAAAAAGCTGATCTTCAGATCTTCAGATCTTCAATGTCCTTCTCATTTAGTCCAGAACTCAAGAGGGAAAGAGGAAGCTGGGCGTGGTGGCTCAGCCTGCAATCCCAGCACTTTGGGAGGCTGAGGTGGGTGGATCACCTGAGGTTGGGAGTTTGAGACCAGCCTGGCCAACATGGAGAAACTCCATCTCTACTAAAAATACAAAATTAGCTGGGTGGGGTGGCAGATGCCTGTAATCCCAGCTACTCAGGAGGCTGAGGCAGGAGAATGGCTTGAACCAGTGAGGCAGAGGTTGCGGTGAGCTGAGCCTGTGCCATTGCACTGCAGACAACAAGAGCAAAACTCTGTCTCAAAAAAAAAAAAAAAAAAAAAAAAAAAAAAGAGGGAAAGAGGAAACTCATTTATCTAGCAAACGCTTGTATAACACTTATCTGTGCCAGGCCCCGTTGCAATTGCTTTACCAGTCTTAACCTATTTAAACCTCCTAACAACCCTATGAGGTAGTTGCTACTGTTACCTCCATTTTACAGATGAGAACACTGAGGCCCAGAGAGGGTAACTGACCCAGGAGCCCACAGCTGATAGGTGCAGAGCCAGGTTTGGAACCAGGTAACCCAGCTCTGAAGTTCCTGTCTTTCCCACTGCCGCAGCCCTCGTGGCCCGTCAGTATATTGTGTAACATTTACTCAATCCACCAAGCATGCTGGCCTGCAAAATATATTAGTGTTATACTCCTATTTTAAGACAAAACAATGGCTGGGAGGAAATAGATAAGGAGTTTGTGCTTCCTGGAGCTCTGGGTTCGCCTGGCCCTCCCATCAGTGCTGATCAGGGTGACCATGAGCGGAATGGATAAGGCACTAGAGGCCGCAGGGAATGTGGGGGCGGCTCTGTACTGGTCAGCCCGCCTGGAGACAGAAATTACTAACCGGACATCAAACTACATGAGACACCACGAAGAAATCTAATAAGCACAGGGAAACATACCAAAAGAGGAAAGGGGGCAAATGTAGCTACAAAACAAAGGCAGGGAGGCAAAGGCTAAGCAGTGGGTTGGGGCTGCTGCCTGCCTTAAAGGAAAGCGCATGGGAGAGCAGTCTTAGGCACACGGAGATGTTCTAGCTATCCAGAAGCACGTGCTCATTTTGCTCTTGAATAATTAATGTAAATTCAGTGAAGGGTACATATGGCACGGGGGAAAATAGCAGCAGCCCAGCCAGGAAGGAAGCTGGGCCTGGCCTTGCAAACGTGAAGAGGGGGAAGGGCCCAGAGCACAGCTTTTCAGGCCTGACAGCTCAGGGTGTGGCCCAGCTCAGACTCTCTCCAGCTTGAAGAAACCTTGAAGCTCTGAACCCGTTTCTTCATCTGGGGATGGGGCCTGCAGGCACGTTAACAGTTCTCTGTTGAGATTCATGGTGGCTCACCCCTGTAATCCAAGCACTTTGGAGGCCAAGGCGGGCAGATCACCTGAGGTTGGGAGTTCAAGACCAGCCTGACCAACATGGTGAAACCCCGTCTTTATTAAAAAAAAAAAAAAAAAAAAAAAAAAAAGAGACAGATTCCTGTCAGTACAGAGGTGCAGCTGGGGACCTGATGTGTGAGGTGGGATGACATCAGCCTGATGGAGTAGAGGATAAGAAGTATTTCTGTCCAGGGGCAGTGGCTCACGCCTGTAATCTCAGCACTTTGGGAAGCCAAGGCAGGCAGATCACTTGCAGTCAGGAGTTCATCAGCCTGGCCAACATGGTGAAATCCTGTCTCTACTAAAAATACAAAAATTAGCCAGGCGTGGTGGTACGTGCCTGCAATCCCAGCCACTTGGGAGGCTGACACATGAGAATTATTTGAACCTGGGAGGCAGAGGTTGCAGTGAGCCAAGATGGAGCCACTGTACTCCAGCCTGGCAACAGAGCGAGACTCCGTGTCAGGAAGAAAAAACAAAACAGACAAGTATTTCTGACAGGGGCCTGGACTTCCTGGTTGTTCTCTTGGGGCCATTATCGGCCAAGCAAATGCTAGGTGCCCAGAATGTGCTGGATGAGCCCTCCCAGAGGCTACTGTGAGCACTGCTGGAGACTGGCCGGGGCCTGGCCCACAGCTGCCATCCTGATCGACGGGCAGAGCCATGACTGCGGGAAGTGAGTGGCCAGGCCCAGGCGGCTGTAACTGGCAGGCAGAGCAGAGTGTGGCTGTAGGCCTGGCTTCCGGGGCATGTGACCGCTATAGTCACGAAGGGCTTCATGTTCAGAAGGGGGACCTATGATTGGGGACTACTGCTCTGCAGTCACCAACTTGAAATTCTTTTTCTTTTCTTTCTTTCTTTTTTTTTTTTTTGAGACAGAGTTCCACTCTGTTACCCAGGCTGGAGTGCAGTGGTGCGATTTCCGTTCACTGCAACCTCCACCTCCTGGGTTCAAGCGATTCTCCTGCCTCAGCCTCCTGAGTAGCTGGGTCTATAGGGGTATGCCAACTTACCAGGCTAATTTTTTGTATTTTTAGTAGAGATGGGGTTTCACCATGTTAGCCAGGCTGATCTCGATCTCCTGACCTCGTGATCTGCCTGCCTCAGCCTCCCGAAGTGCTGGGATTACAGGCATGAGCCACTGCGCCCGGCCTTGAAATTCTTAATAATTTTATCCTGGCCTGGAGCAGAGGCTCACGCCTGTAATGCCAGCACTTTGGGAGGTAGAAGTGGGCAGATCACAAGGTTAGGAGTTTGAGACCATCCTGGCCAATATAATGAAACCCCGTTTCTACACTAAAAATACAAAAATTAGCTGGGTGTAGTGGCACATGTCTGTAGTCCCAGCTACTCAGGAGGCTGAGGCAGGAGAATCGCTTGAACCAGGCAGCTGGAGGTTGCAGTGAGCTGAGATTGCACCAGTACACTCCAGCCGGGCAACAGAGCAAGATTCCGTCTTGAATTTGTGTTGTGTAAGTAAAGTCTGATAAGAAAATGGAGCACCTGCCGGGGTTCGGAGCCTCAGCTCACACATGTCCCCGCCCCTGTGCCCTCCCTGTCTCCCTGGTGCCCTGGCCACACCCAGATCATTCCTCCTATGCTCACCCCTGGTGGTGGCAACACTGCTTCCCACAGTGTCTGGGTGGGGCACCGCAGTGGTTGTCCCCAAGCTTGTCTGGCAGCAGCATGGCACCCACCTCTGATCCAGGTACCAACCTGTCTGGGTGCTGAGGGTGCATCTTTTAGTGGTTGCCCTCCACCACGGGTTGAGGTGTTGGCCATGCAGGAAGAGATAGTTTCCATTCTTCACCTTCCCTGCTCCCGCTGGAGTGTCACACTTCCTTTTTATCTTAAGACAGGGTCTCACTCTGTCGCCCAGGCTGGAGTGCAGTGGTGCATTCTCAGCTCACTGAATCCACCTCCCAGGTTCAAGCGATTCTCCTGTCTCAGCCCACCTGAGTAGCTGGGATTACAGGCACCCACCACCATACCCAGCTAATTTTTGTATTTTTAGTGGAAATGGGTTTTCGCCATGTTGGCCAGGCTGGTCTTGAACTCCTGATCTCAAGTGATCTGCCTGCCTCACCTGCCCAAGGTGCTGGGATTACAGGTGTGAGCCACCTCGCCCAGCCAAGGAGTGCCACATTTTTGCTTTGCATTGAGCTCCACAAATTTTGTAGATGGCTGCATGTGGCTGGGACAATATTGAGAAGCCACAGCCTTAAACTCTGCTCGTGCTGTCTGAAGCAGAAGGGGACGGTGCTCCTGAGTGCGAACTCTTACTTCTCCGTGGGTCAGCAGTTTGGCATAGAGATGGTGTAGCTCAAACCACCAACATTCTCAGCCTCTGCTTGGAGCCACCATCTACGATCTCTGCATGCAGGAGGACATTTCCTAGGGGATACGGCAACTGTGCCGAATCTTCCAGAGGGAGCAGGGCTGGGCCAGGCTGGAAAAGTCTCCCTAGGCTGGTAGGAAAACATTTGCTAACATGGAACTGTCTTAGTGTTGGTAGAATGCTGGCGTTGGACAGACCCAGAAGCTTTGTGCCAGGGAAGGCCTCTGAGGACTCTGGAGGGGACAGAGTTAGATTGCATGGCCTTGTACGCCAGCCGCAAAAGGTTATATCTTATCTTTTTGGCTCATTCTCAAACCTTATCAGGTGACCTGAAATAGAGGCCAAAATGACTTGATTGAAGCAAGATATTACTTGAAATTTTATAACATTTCCTTACAATATATGTGAATTGTATGGTAAAAGATTTGTTTTATTTTATTATAAAAATATGGGCCAGGTATGGTGGCTCATGCCTGTAGTCCCAGTGCTTTGGGAGGCTGGCTGTGGGTGGATTGCTTGAGCCCAGGAGTGTGAGGCTGCAGTGAGCTATAATTGTGCCATTGTACTCCAGCCTGGGTGACAGAGATCCCATCCCTAAACACACACACACACACACACACACATACACACACACACACACACACACACACACACACACACACACACACACACTCCGAAAGGTATCGAGGGATGGACTGATTCTGATGTTCCAGGGAGATGTTTTCCCTTCCTCCAGAAAAGGTTTCCTCCTGGCCGGGCGCAGTGGCTCACGCCTGTAATCCCAGTACTTTGGGAGGCTGAGACGGGCAGATCACCTGAGGTCAGCAGTTCGAGACCAGCCTGGCTGACATGGTGAAACCCCGGCTCTACCAAAAATACAAACATTAGCCGGGTGTGGTGGTGCAAAATCCCAGCTACTCAGGAGGCTGAGAGGGGAGGGTTGCTTGAACCCAGGGGATGGAGGTTGCAGTGAGCCGAGATGGTGCCACTGCACTCCAGCCTGGGCAACAGAGCAAGACTCTGTCTAAAAAAATAATAATAATAAAATAAATAAAAGAAAATGTTTCCTCCCAAGACTGTTCCAGTGGGAGAAGCCCAAAGCAGGGTAGAAGGGTGTTGAATGAACGATTGACACAGTTAATAGCTAACAGAATAATGTGATCAATAGATACTTTTAAAATGTGTACAAAGATGTGCAAAGATGTGTCAGATGCAGCCCCTTCCTTGAAGAAGCTGATATTCTAGTATAGGAACAATTCTACCTAAGCTAATTGTGTGTTTCCCATTGCTGCTGTAACAAATTACCACAGACTCAGAGGCCTAAAACAACCCAAATTCCTAATCTTATAGCTCTGGAGGCCAGAAGTCCAATATGGGTCTCTTGAGCTAAAATCAAGGTGTTGGCAGGGCTGTGTTCTTTCTAGAGGCTTCGGGCAAGGATCTGTTGCCTGGCTTTTCCCAGCTCTGAGAGGCTGCCCACATTCCTTGGCTCGTGGCTCCTTCTGCCGTTCTTCCACCTTCAAAATGAATCACTCCGCCCTCTGCATGTCATTGTGCCTCCTTTTCTGACTCTGTTCTTCTTGCCTCCCTCTTGGAAGAATCCTTCTGAGGCTGGGCTCAGTGGCTCACACCTATAAGCCCAGCATTTTGGGAGGCCTAGGTGGGTGGATCACCTGAGGTCACGAGTTCAAGACCAGCCTGGCCAACATGGTGAAACCCTGTCTCTGCTAAAGATACAAAAAAATTAGCCTGGTGTGGTAGTGCACACCTGTAGTTTCAGCTACTTGGGAGGCTGAGGCATGAGAGTTTGAACCCAGGTGGCGGAGGTTTCAGTGAACCGAGATTGTGCCACTACACTCCAGCCTGGGCAGCAGAACGAGACTCCGTCTCAATAAAAAACAAAAAACCCTTTTGATTATATTGGGCCCACCGGATATTCCTGGGTGATAGTCCCATCCCAAGGTCCATCACAATCACATCTGCAAAGTCCCTTTTGCCACGAAAGGTCACATATTCACAGAAGAATGAAGGTGTGGACATCTTTGGGGGACCATGACTCTACCTACCCACACAAATAATTACAAGTTAAAGTGTCATGAGCTACTCCCAGGGAAGCAGGACAAAGGGGTTTAGTGGCCCTAAGAAGGGAAAGTTGCCATTTGACCGTGGTGGTCTGGGAGGATCCCCCCGAGGAGGCGGCATCTGAGCTGGGATGGCAGAGCGGGAGCGCACTCCAGGCTGGAGGCAGCAAAGGAGCCAAGGTGCTGAGAGGCTGGGCAGGCGAGGGTGCTTGTGGGAGATCCAGGAGTGGATCAGAGCATCAGGCAGCTCGGAGGGCATGCACCAGGCACATCCACGGTGCTGCCCTCGAACTCCTCCCCTTCCAAGGGAAACTGTCTTAGCTGCTCCTGAGCAGATGGCCCCTAACTCCACCAAAGTGGGGTGAGCAGCTCACCTTGGAGACGAGCTCATGGGTTGTTCATGCTGTCGACCTGGCTGCACCTGAGAAGCTGCCCAAGGCAGGACGACTGGCCAGCTGATCTGTCTCATTAATTGGGACTGGAAGATGTGGAAAGAATCCCAGAGTTGGTGGTGGGAATGGAGCTAAAAGGAACACAAAAAGCAAGCCCTGAGGCAGCAGGAACCAGGCTGGCCATGAGGGAGATAAGGTTATGAGTAAGCCAGAGGAAACCCTGAGCAAGCAGGAGGTGTTGGAAACCCAGCTGTGAGTAAGGCCAAGCTCCGAGCTGGCTGATGGGACCAGGGGCCTGGGGGGAGATGGAGAGACGCTGAGTCACACAAGGCACTGAATCAAAGAAGGCCTGCTGCCCACGGGGGCAAGACAGCCCAGGACTAGCCAGGCCCAGGGCCTCTACCATGCTTCCTGTCCCTGCCAGGAGTCTCCTAGCTCTCCTGTGTCCCAGTCCTGGCCCTGATCCTGGCAGCACAGGAGACCCAGTAAGCACAGAGCAGCAGAGGGAGACAAGGCCAGGAGGGAGGACAGGGAACGGGTGGGACAGACCTAGCCCCCTAACTCACCTCCCAGCTCCTTTCCCCCAGGCAAGCCCCTCACCAATTCCATCCCATGGCCCCCCCCACTGACCATCTTTGTGCCTTCAGATCCTCCACCATCCCTGGAACTGAGTGGTGTCCCTAGAGTGAAGCAATACCATGGCTTCCCTGACTCAGTTTCTCCCAAATAAAGGAAGAATGGGCTGGCTGAGCCCTGTGCAAGGACACTGTGGATGCTTTAGTGCTACCTTCTCTGGATAATTATCACTATGCCCATTTTATGGACTAGGACATTGTGCTAGGTGGCTTTCCTGATGTCACAAGGGAATGGACAAATTTCTCTGCAACTGACCTGCTCTGATATCCTATCATGATTTGAGAACATATCAATTAATTAATTTACTCATTCAATATTATTGGTGCCTACAACGATCCAGGAACCGAGCTAGTTGTGGAGACAAATACATGTAACATACATACTAATGGAGAGTGTGTAGATCATTTCAGACACTACAAAGTGCTGTAAGAAAACAAAATAGAACCTTGTAATGACGAGGGACTCAATGGAGGTCAGGAAAGGCCTCTCTGAAAAGATAACTTTGAGGAAAACCCAGAACGATGAGAATGAGCTAACTATGTAAAACTCTGTGGGGACAGTATTGCAGGCAGGTTGTTAAATATACATTCATTCATTTACTAGAGGCACAGTGTTAAATCAGTAGCATTTAATTCCTGGACAGCATTTAGAGTAGCTTTGAGACAGTATTAGAAAGTGGCTAGAATTTTCTTTTTTTTGAGACCAAGTCTCTCTCTGTTGCCCAGGCTGGAGTGCAATAGTGAGATTTTGACTCACTGCAACCTCCGCCTCCCGGGTTCAAGTGAGTCTCCTGCCTCAGCCTCCTGAGTAGCTGGGACTACAGTCGTGTGCCACCACGCTCAGCTAATTTTTTGTATTTTTAGTAGAGTTCTGGAATCATTCAAACGCACTTTCAAGTTCTGGCTCATTCTCTTGTTGGTCACGGGACTGGGCAAGTAACTTAATCTCACTGAACTTCATTTGTAAGAGGAAGATTACATCCATCCCATGGTTAGGCTGAAACTGCCGCTTTCTCTCCCAGGGTCCATTCTCCCCTTCTTCATGGCCAACAGATCCCAATCTCGTGTGGGATGGCAGTGTGCCCACCTAACATGCTCCTCCAAAATGTCTTTGCTGCTAGTGGTGCCTGTGGGCCTTGCTCTTGTCAAGTGAAGCTGGGGTTGGAGATGGAGTTGGTATCTCCAAAGTTGTTGCTTTGTTATCGAAGCAACTAGCATGATAATAACAGCCAATGCACCACAGACGGCAGAGTGGGAAGACGGTAAGAATCTGGGTCCCCGGCCTCTCACAAGGTTGTTGAGTCACTACGCTAGTCCTGGAACGCTGATCTCTGGAGAACTTGTTAGGTGAGAAATGATCACCTCTTAGTTAAGCCAGAGGGTTCGGTTTTCTGTTATCTGCAGCCAAATGCATGTTAACTATAAGGTTCTTAAGAGGATTACATGAAATAAAGAGGGTGCCTAATAGAAACTCATTACATGATTGCCATTAATATATGATGATGAGGTCATCCAAGCATTCATGGCTTTCCTTTCACTTACGCCTCCCAGCACTTTGCACAGAACCCTGCACATAGAAGGGCCGTAACTATTACCTCGGAGAAATAAAGAAAGAAATTCTGAGACCAGGAAGAGACTTTTACACGTTCAATCTGAATCAGGATATAAATGCTTGTCTTTGAGAGCTGAAAAGTGAGAAGGTGGAGTTGATGTTTTCCTCGCAAATTAAATAGTCATCCGTATCATGTGGCAGCACTGAGGACATGGAGGCGTGAGAGGCGGATGGCGTGTCCCTCCTTCACACCAGGTGTCACAGTTACACTTCTCTGGTGGTCTTGTTGGGCTTGATTTACACACAGGTAAATATGCAAGCTCAGCAGTAAAGGGCCTCCAGCCAAGGTTTTCTGTTCTGTATTTAAAAGAAAAGCTCCAGGCTGCCGCGGTGGCTCGTGCCTGTCATATCAGCACTTTGTGAGGCCAAGGAGGGTGGATCACCTGAGGTCAGGAGTTCCAAGCCAGCCTGGCCAACATGGTGAAACCCCATCTCTACTAAAAAAAAATTACAAAAATTAGCTGGGCATGGTGGTGTGCACCTGTAATCCCAGCTACTCGGGAGGCTGAGGCAGGAGAATTACTTGAACCTGGGAGGTTCAAAAGAAAGCTCCAGGGTCAGCTCCTCAGATTCTCCTCAAAGCTGGGGCAAGCTGCTCACATCACGAGGCAGCCAAGCACCTGTGAGTCCGGAGTGGTGGGGCTGAGGATCGCCCTGGAGCCTCTCGTCCCTTCTGCAGGTCCCCCCTGCTGCCCTGAGCCGCCTCCCCTCTCCCTGCCTTGCAGCCCACAGTCCAGGGACACAAGGTCCAGCTGGGGCAGCGCATCCAGGAGCCAAGTGACCTCGCCGTCTGCGGGCTGCAGTTTCTAGAACCGAGCACAACGTTGGGGAGGCCAGATTGCAAAGCCAGGCAGGCTGGTGGAGTAAGTCAGCCATCTGCGGCCTCAATCCCAGCGCCCGTGGAGCGGAGGCGGCCCTGAGCAACCTGCATCTTGTTCATTCTTGTATCCTGGTAGCATTATTTGTTGGGATGGGGAGTGAGAATAAAACCTGTTAAAGGCATGAATTTGTAAATCAGATGGACCTGGGGTGGAATCTTGACTCTGACATTTACTCCCTTTGAAACCCTTAGACATATTGTTTACCTCCCTGTTCCTCAGTTTTCCTATCTTGTAGATGGGATTAGCAGTAACACCTATCTCTCAGCATTGATGCAAGGATTGAATGAGATGACGTAGATGGAGAAGTTAGCCTGGCAGCTGGTAGACAGGAGGCATGGAAGAAATGGGTGCACCTCTGAGCATGAGAATTTATTGCTTCCTGGTGCCTCGCTTTAACTAGACACTCCCATCCAGTGCAGACAGCTCCATCTGGGACCCTCTCTTCCTTCCTTGCCCCGTCCTTCCTGCCACCTCATCTCCCCTTTTCTGGAATTTTCCACTCCGCACCCAATCCTTGGATCTGAGCAGACACCTCCACCCTCTCCTCCCCTGGCTTGGTTTTGTACTTTCTATTTTCCTTGATCAATTTCTAGGAAGCTGGTCCTCTGCGTGGAACGCCACCCTACTTTCCAAGCTTTTCCTTAGCCAGCAGGTGAGCAGTGCTGCTTGGGGTGATGGCAGTTTTGCTCACCTGCATAAGGCATCCAGACTGCATGTTCAAGTGCAGCTGCCTGGATCCCAGCCCTAGTGTGAGCGCCCCCTGAGTAAACAGACCAGCTTCCATGGATTTGGGATTCTGTCTACAGGATGCCCCAGCTCTCCAGGGTCCAGGCAGCCTCGCCTTGGCATGTGACATGGCCAGAACCTGAGCTCCAAAGTCTGGGCAGTGGAGGAGTGTGACAGAGGACAGGAGCAGGCACGGCTCAGGCATCGAGTTACACATTTGCTGGGCATATAATGAGGAGGCGATGGGGATGGTCTGCTACTGGGAGAAGCTTACAATTTGGGACCTACTGTGAAGAACAAGATCAGGATGTGTCATAATCTATTTTATGTGGCTATAACAGAATACCACAGACTGCATAATTTATAAAGGAAAGAAATTTATTTCTCAGTTTTGGAGGCAGAAAATCCAGTATTAAACTGCTGAAATCTGGCGAGGGCATTCTTGTGTCATCCCATGGTGGAAGGTGAGAGGGTGAGAGAGAACGAGAGATGGGACTTACAGCCTCAAGCCCTTTCAGGTTTGGCCTTGATCCATGAATGAGAAAAGAGCCCTTGGAAACCAAACACCTCCCAGTAGGCCCCACCTCCCAAAACTGTCCCATCGAGGATTAAGTTTCCAGCACATACTTTGTGGGGGACACATTCAGACCGTAGCAGGATTCTAGACAAGTCTCTCTTTAACTGACACAGTGTGATGATTCGAACCAACTAACCGTCAAAGAGTGGATCCCTAGAAATGGAGTCTCCTCGGAAAGGTGGCCGTGGCGGAGGACTTCTATGGTCCTGTCTGCTCCTCAGGAGGCTGAGAAGTGCCTTCCCAGGCCTTGCACGCTTTACTCCAGTGTTAAGGGCACTGGCTTTCAGGAAAGCAGACCATGGGTTCCAATGCTGTGGTCACTTACTCATTCGGAATCTGTTAACAAACGCTGGCTTCTCCATGTGCCATACACTGATTTAGGTTCTTGGGCAACTGGCAAATCTCTGCCCTCGCTGGGCCTTTATTAGGAGAGATGAGCAACAGACAAGTAACAGATCCTGGCTCTGAATGACATGAAGAAAATATAGAGGGTCCGAGGGATCTTGCACTTGTGCATTTTACCTGGGGTGGGGAGCTCTCTGAGGCGGTGACGTTGGGCCTGAGATGACAAGTATAGTCCTCATGTGAAGACCTGAAGAAATCGCCTTCCAGAAAAAACCTGCCACTGCAAAGGCCCCGAGGAGGAAATGAACTTGCCCAATGTTCTTCTTGCCAGCGGAAGGAAGCTCCGCTGGGCTGGAGTGCCGCGAGGGAAGCCAGAAGAGAGAATGCAGGAGACTGCAGAGGTGGAGTTCGGATCACGCCACGCGCTGTGGGTCCTGAAGGGAGCTCGGATTCTGTTTGGAGGGTAATGGGAGGCCACCGAAGGGTTTTAACTGTTGAAGGGGAGCTGGCTGATGCAGGCGAGTGGCAGGTATGGAGGCAGTAGAAGCCCATGTGACGTTCCCTGCCTCACTAGCCTGTGCTGCTGAGACCTCAGCACGCCTTGCGGTCACCCCGTCCACGTGGACACCGCGCCTCAATCCATCTCTTCTGGTGTAGAGGTGGCAGAGACGCCCCTTCCTCTGTCCCAGCTGCTGTTCACACGGGGTGCAAGCGCCCGGAACGACTGCTTCCCACGCGCCTCCATTCTCTGCAGACTGTCTTCCTACCACCTTGTTCCGAGGCTCTGGGTGAGTGTTCCAGAAGCTGACAAGACGCACGATCGTCGCCCTCACACACACAAAATGCCATGGCAACGGCAACTCCGTGACAGCAGCAAAGGAAGCCAGACTGAAACTTGCCAACCCAGAGAGTCGACCATCTGTGAGGCCAAACCCTCCAAATGTTGCCCGTTGTAAGTGCTCGTCTCAACCAGGCTTTTGTACATAGCAGAGGCGACATTTAAGTGACATAAGAATAAACAGTGGGCACATGTGAAATCCCTTTAAAGTGTGCATTTTTCTGCTCCAATGTGACTGAGGCAACGAGACAATAAAGAAAGAAGGGGGACTAGGTTTGAGTGAGTGTGCATGTGAGATTTCAGTAACAGGAAACTTAGACCGTCCACAGGGGAGGAACTCTCCACAGAAAAAATGGCCCAGCTAGTTTTTATCTATGCTTCCATTTTCAAGTCCATGAATCTTTTAGAAGTTTACCTTCCCCGAGGCAAAACACTGTGTGTGTGTGTGTGTGTGTGTGTGTGTGTGTGTGTGTGTGTGTATTTATTTATGTACTTACTTTGTTTTGTTTTGTTTTTTGCAGTCAGGGTCTCACTCTGTTACCCAGGCTGGACTGCAGTGGTGCAAACACAGCTCACTGCAACCTCAACCTCTGGGTTCAAGCCATCCTCCCGCCTCAGCCTCCCTAGGAGCTGGGACTACAGGTGTGCACTATCACGCCTGGCTAATTTTTAAATTTTTTGTAGAGACAGCGTCTTGGCATGTTGCCTGGTCTCGAACTTCTGAGCTCAAGCCATCCTCCTGCTTTTGTATCCCAAATTTGTGGGATTACAGCATGATCTACCCCATCCGGCCAAAAATTTGTGACTATTTCAATCAAAGGCCCCTCTGAATCTAACCCTCTGGGCCTTGAGTTTCCGTGAGTCTCCTTTCATTCTATTAATAACAGTGATAACATCTGGTAGGAACTGTGCCACGTCCTTCACATGTATTTTCTCCTTTACTCTTTGTAACAAACTTAGGAGGAGTTATCATGACTGCAGTTGGCCCTCCATATCTGCAGGGATCTGTGGGTGGGGTTCTACCAACTGTGGATTGAAAATATTTGCAAGGGCCGGGCACGGTGGCTCGCACTTGTAATCCCAGCACTTCGGGAGGCCGAGGCAGGTGGATCACGAGGTCAGGAGTTCAAGACCAGCTTGGCCAAGATGGTGAAAGCCCATCTCTACTAAAAACACAAAAATTAACCAGGCATGGTGGCAGGCTCCTGTAATCCCAGCTACTCAGGAGGCTGAGGCTGGAGAATTGCTTGAACCTGGGAAGCAGAAGTTGCATGAGCTGAGATCGCGCCCCTGCACTCCAGCCTGGGTGACAGAATGAGACTCCGTCTCAAAAAAAAAAAAAAAAGGAAAGAAAGAAAGAAAATATTTGGGGCAAAATATCCATAGTGAAAAATAACAATACAACAATAAAAATAATACACAATTTCCAAATACAGTATAACAGCTATTTACATAGCATATTCTTTTTCTTTTTCTTTTTTTTTTGAGACAGAGTCTTGCTCTGTCGCCAGGCGCCAGGCTGGAGGTGGTGCGATCTTGGCTCACTGCAACCTCCGCCTCCTGGGTTCAAGCAATTCTCCTGCCTCAGCCTCCCGAATAGCTGGGACTACAGGCATGCGCCACCACGCCCAGCTGATTTTTGTATTTCTTAAGTAGAGATGGGATTTCACCATGTTGGCCAGGATGGTCTCGATCTGACCTCGTGATCTGCCTGCCTCGGCCTCCCAAAGTGCTGGGATTACAGGCATGAGCCACCGTGCCCGGCCGTACATAGCATTTTCAGTATATTAGGTCTTATAAGTGACATAAAGATGGAGAATGTGCATAGGTTGTATGCAAATAATACTCCAATATACGTAAGCAACTTGAACATCCTTGGATTTTAGTATCTGTGGGCGTCCTGGAATCAATATCCCCACAGATATTGAAGGATGACTATACCTTCTTTTTAAAGAAAGTTGAGAAAACATGCACCAGCTTGGAGCTTGCTGGAGGTCAGGCAGAGGCAGACTGGCTGGGAAGGATTGTTTTCTTTTACTTGCTGCCTAAATCCTTGTAGGCTTTGGGTGACCCTGGGAACAAGCGAAAGAGGCTCAGGTGGAGGAGGAGGCTGGGCGGGTTGTGGGAGGGCCACCCTCCAGGGCAGGTGGAGGGACTTCGGGGAGTGCTCTGTTTGAAGAGGCCAGGGTCGAGGACAGGAAGAGCTGTTTTGGAAAGCGAGGCTGGTGGATTTGGCTGAGGATGTGTGGGCATGCCGGGGCAGAGATGACTGAGCTGGTGGATACACACGAGACCCAGGTGCTCAGCAGAGGCCCGGCTGGACGGGCACACCTGGGAGCCATCAGTCGGACATGGCAACTGCATTTTTGGCTCGGGCCTACAGATACTTCTCTGGGGCCTGCTCTGGCCCCTCAGGCCACTTCTGTCCCTGCCCTGTGTCTCCAAGACATGCTCGTCTCTGTGCCTGGAAGGTCTGGGCTCCTTCCTGCCTCCCTGCTTGACCAGGAGCTCCTGGAGGCCACAGACCATGCCCAGCTCATCTTAGCTCCACGCATGCCAGCACATGTGGGTCCCAGCTTCCTCCTAAGCCCGGACACTCCTCAGCCTTCTGCTCACTCCACGGCATCACATCAGCAGCAAGTCCTACCAATTCTTCCTCCCTGTCATGAGTTGAATCGTGTCTCCACAAAAGATCTGTTGAACCTCCAGCTCCCAGTAACTGTGGATAGGACGTTATTTGGAAATAGGTCTTTGTAGATGTGATTGAGTTAGGCTCACTCAGGGGGCTAAGCTAATCCGACTGTCTTTATAGGAAGAGGTACGAGAGACCTCCAGGAACACCATGTGACATCGGAGGCAGAGATTGGAGGGGGCAGCTGACAGCCAGGGAACGTTGAAGACGGGCACCACAAGCTGGAAGAGGCAGGAAGGTTCTGCCCTTAGAGCCTGGCCCTGCGGCACCTTGGTCTCGGACTTCCAGTCTCCAGAAGTGGAACACACGGCATTCCTGTTGTTTTCAGCCCCCACAAGCATGGTGCTGTTACAGTAGCCACAGGAAAGCAGCACACTGCGGGTGAGGCCCGCCTGCGGTCTCCCTCCCGCCCTCGCGCTCCACTGCCTGGGCCTGGCCTTCCCTGATCTTCCCTTTCCACCGAGCAGCCCGGTGACCCAGGAGGGCTGAGTCACCTGTGAGTGCCCAAGTGCCCTGTGCTGTCCCACACCTTTGCCCATGCTGTTCCCCTGCCTAAGCTGCCCTCCCTCTTGTCTGATGGTGACTCCTACACATCTTCAAAACTCAGGTCACCTCCATGGTAGGACAGTCCCAACCTGACTTCCAGGTTGAGGCAACCATTCCCTCCACAGTCCTTCTCTTCAGCTCCGCTCTTGCCCCCCACCCCCCGCCGCTGCTCCTCGAGGTAGAGCCAGTTTAATTGCTTCTTATTTATGTCCCCTTTCCCCTGCCTCTAACCATGAGTCACTTGAGGGCAGGGAGCAAATCCCACGGCAGAGACTCAGTCAAGGAGGTTGCTTGGCTGTATAGAGGGCTAGAGGGACAACCGCGTAAAGAATGGAAGCCTGGATGGTCAGACAACGGAAAACCCGAGAAGACATCCACACCATTGGCTCTGCGTGAGGCGTGCCCCCTGTGGCCCTGGTGTTGGCAGGGAGGGATCCAGGGTTTGTGAGACCTGATGCTTACACGATTGAGGAGCATCCCCTTCAAGAAAAAAATACAAAAGCAGGTACCGGGCTTTAGAGGGGCCCAGACGCGGCTTAAGCTTCACCAGCACCCCGGCACGTTCACCTCTGCCGCTCGCTTTGCTGGGCACACCCCCATGTCCTGGCCTCGCGCTCCTGCCCCGCCGCGCTCACCCACTTCCTCCTTGCCTGACCGCGGACCGCAGGCGGCACTTTCGCTGAGATTGCTTCCCCTTGAGGTCTGCAGGTCTCCGGCGGCCGGAGAAAGCCTCAGCTGTCCCGGGAGCACAGGCTGCAGCCTCATCACCCCCGGCCCAGCCGGGGGAGCACCGCCTTTGGAGCATGTTTGCCTCCCCTCTTCCCACCGGCTGCCCCCCGGGCCGGCCAAGCTCCATGGGATGAGGGTGCCAAGGAGACCAGTGTTTCCATCACCTGCTTGCAGGCTGGCAAGGACCCGGGAGGTACTGCTGTGGTATGTTTGTTTTCAAAGCTGCTGTAACAAATGACCACACACAGGGTGTCTTCAAACAACAGAAACTGATTCTCCCAGTTCTGGAGCCCGAATGTCCAGGTGCCGGTGGGGCGCCGTCCCCGAAGGCTCTGGGGCAGATCCCCCCCACTTCTTGCTCCTGGCGGCTCCTGGCATTCCTTAGCTTGTCCTGCATCTGCCTTCACGTGGCTTTCCCTTTCTGTCTTCCCACTTCTTATATGGATGTGGATCCTTGGATTTAAGGCTCACCCTAAAGCCAGGATGATGTCAGCTCAAGAGCTTTACTTGCGTCTCAGAGACCTGTTTCCAAATAAGGTCACATTTACAGGAACCAAGGGGTTAGGACTTGAACAGAGCTGCTGGGGACACAATTCAGACTGTTACACATGGGACAATGATCTGAGCTCGCAGGGTGAGAGGGAAGGCGTCGGGAAGGCGCCCTCTCCTGAGGCCCCTCACAACGGAGATGAGCGCTGGGCCGGCTGCTCCTGGGCCAGGACTTCACCAGTGTCTCCTCCCTCTGTCTGTGCACTTGTCAGCCCATCTTTCTGGAAAAGACTCCTCCATACACACACCCAGAAACCACCCGCCTGCTGGTTCAGGCTTCTTGCTGTTCCTGGCTTGGTTACCACTTGCCTGGTCCCTCACTCCAGGTCTCATCCCCGCTCTGGGTCCTTCTGAATACCTGTTACTGCCACAGGAAAGCCTCTGCCCCTCCCCGGGTTTCCAGGGAAGCAGGCTGACCCACTGGTGGGGGCAGAGCAGCACAGGTGGCTCCCCCTCACTCCCTGGGGAGTCCGGGAAGCCCAGCCTGCCTGTGGCCCTGGGGATGGCTCCGTGACCAGCTCTCCCCTAGCGGGCACCGCCTGCGTTTGGCCCTGCTCTGCCCCTGCCTGAGATGGTCATGTTGAATTCAGGAGGAGGGAGCCAGGGCCCATCTGGTTCTGAGTCAGAATAACTCCAGCAGCTTCTCATTTCCAGCATGGAGCTGACATTTCAGCTCTTACCACCTGCTGATTCTGTATCCTAATTAATTCCCATTGCAGAGGTGAGGGGGTGAGCGCATCAACACCCTCAACCACCGCACTTGGGATTCATGGTGATTTGTTTTTATTTGCCTCTGTATGTTCATTTTTGTTGGTTTTCCCCAGGAGGACAATGAGGTACCTGAGGGCAAGCCTGGGTTTGGGTCTGCAACTCTATCCTCAGCGCCTAGATGTCCGCCTTTTACAGAGAGGGCTGTGGGTCACACAGTGGGAACACGGGGAGCAGGGGTTTAAAGGAGTGTTTTCATGGCCCTAAGGCCCTGGCCGCTGACCTCCAGGCTCAGAGTCTGACTCATGTAGAACATGCCAGTCCCTTAGTGGCCTGTGGGGCCAGGGATGTGAGTATCCAGAGCTCACGGCGCACCCCCCATCCCTCTCCTCCTCCCCAGCCCCTTCTCAGCTTGCTCCTGCAGGAAGCCCTCCCTCGGGTATCATTTCCTACAGAGGAAATCGCCTTTGTCCCTGGAAGCGCAGATCTGGTGTGAGACTGGCAGGCCTCTTGGGGGCTATTGTTTGGCACTTCCTTGTTGGCAGCGGCCTCAGGCTCCTCCGCCCCCCTGCTGCCGGGCTGTCCGGGTCTGAGGCTCCCAGAGGCCCCTGGCTGGAAGGGCCAGCTAGTCAGTTAGATAACTAGGCTTGGTTCCTGCCCTCAAGGAGACAAGAGTGTGATGAAAGACCTCAAGCCCAAACCACCCAGAACAACCCAGAACCAACCAGAATCCCCAGCCAAGCCCTTCCCAAGCTCCTCACCCACAGGGATTGTGAAAAATAATAAAGCAATTATAGTTGTTGGGTAAAATATACTTAACATAAAATTTACCATCTGAATCGTTTTTAGGGGTACATTTCAGTGGCATTAAGTACATTCACACATCACCACATCCATTTCCAGAACTATTTCATCTTCCCAAACTGAAACTCTGTCCTCCATCAAACACTAACTCCCCTTCCTTCCTTCCCACAGTCCCTGGCACCCGCCATTCTTCTTCCTGTCTCTGTGAATTTGACTGCTCCAGGGACCTCATGTAAGTGGGATCCTACAGCATGCATGCTTTTGTAGCTGGCGCAATCACTCAGCACCATGTCCTCAAGGTTCATTCATGTTGTAGCATGCACGAAATGTTCACACTTTGTAAGGCTGAGTCATGTTTGATGTACTCCACATTTTGTTTATCCGTTCATTTGTAGATGGAATCCTGGGCTGCTTTGACCTTTTCGCTATTGTGAATTATGTTGGCGTGAGCATGGGTGTGCAAATGTCTGTGAGAGTCCCTCTTTCAGTTTTGTGGGATATGAACCAAGGACTGGGGTTGCTGGGTCATATGGTAGTGCCATTCTGAGTTTTTGAGGAACCACCGTACTGTTTTCCACAGCAGCTGCACCCCCTGACATTCCCTGCAACAGCACGCAAAGATGCCAATGTCCTTCTTGTTTTTGAGACGGGGTCTCACTCTGTCACCCAGGCTGAAGCGCAGTGGTCCAGTCACAGCTCACTGCAGCCTCGACCTCCGGGGCTCAAGCAGTCCTCTCACCTCAGCCTTCTGAGTAGCTGGGACCACAGGCATGTACCACTATGCCCAGCTCTTTTTTTGTATTTTTAGTAGAGATGGGGCTTCACCACCTTGCCCAGGCTGGTCTTGAACTCTGGAGCTCAAGTATCAGCCCACCTTGGCCTCCCAAGGTTCTGGGATTACAGGCATGAGCCCCTGGGCCTGGCAGAGAGTCCAGTGTCTCTCATCCTCGCCAGCACTCGCTTTTCTGTTTTGATAGTAGCCTTCCTACTGGGTGTGCGGCCGCATCTCACTGTGGATTTGGTTTGCATTTCCCTGGTGACTCATGACGATGAGCATCTTTTCTTGTGCTTTTCAGCCACTCGCACATTTTCTTTGGAGAAATGTCTGTTCCAGTCCTTTGCCCATTTTGGAATGGGGTTGTTTGTTTTGGGTGTGTTTCCTGTTGTTTTAAGCTGCTAGGGTTCAAGGTGGTTATTATGCAGTGGTAGTGTCAATCTCTTCTCAAGCATCCTGAGAGACTGGGTCCTCCACCTTCCGTTCTGAGCCCGCTGGGGCCCTTGCCATGGGCTGCCTGGTGGGGAGGAGCCTGGGAGCACTCACCCATCCTGTCCAGGGCCGCTCGCCTAGCTGCCCCCCTCGCAGCCTCCTCTCTGGCTGTTTCATCTCACCCCGCTTTTCTTCATGATGCTCTCAGCCATTGGGCCATGTGACTCAGGACTAGCCAGTGAGCAGGAAAACTTCAGATGCTGGTGTGACCCTATTTCCTTCTGCCTACCTTGAACCCAGTGCGATAGTCGGGGTGACAGGGATCTTACTGACTCTAAGATAAGGGCCAAGAGAATAGTCTAGATGGCCCCGCGGTGAGGCGCTGCAGAGGCTAGGCCAGCCACCAGCCGTTCCGCTCCCGGAGTTCCTGCTAAGTGAGAACACCACACCCTCCTCGCTGAGGCTGCTCAATTCAAGTTTTTTGTTTCTTGAAGCTAAACATCTTCCTACCCAATATGGGGTCTCATCCTAGCACTCAGGACTTGTCCTGGACTCTCCTGGCTCTGCCCTTGGGACGTGATCCGTGCTCAGCTTGGCTGGGGCCCCACAGCCCACCCTTCTCTGCTCCAGTGCATCTCAACCCACCGGGTCTCCGGCCAGGAAAAGACAGCCCTCCGTGCTGCTCCCATCCAGCTGTCTCCACCCAGATCCCTCAAATCCTCTCTGAGCCTGGAGTTTTGCCCCAAGGCTGCCCCTTTGCTGTCCCCTAAGGAGTCTTGATCCATGGCCAGTCCTGTGCCTGGCTAGCAGCTGCCTGCCCACATCCTCCCGGATCATGCTACCCGCATGCCCAACACCAGCGTCTGCTCCTGGATTCCCCACTGCCTGGCCCTACCTGTACTCCAGTGGAAGGCGGTTCCTGCAGGTTGTCTCTGCCCGAGGCCTTTTCTAGTTGCAGAAGCTTGCAGGCCCCAGGGCAGGGCAGGCAGGAAGCCCTGAGCAGCTCACACTCCCCCTGAAGCCTCCTCAATCAGTGAGGGACAAGAGTTGGTGGATAAATACCCCAGCTCCCTCGGCCTTCAGTGAGGCCATTCTAGGTGCAGTCTACAACGTCTCCTGAGTGTCCGTGCGTTCGAGCCCGGGTTGTCCACAGTGATCACCCACACATCAGAGCACCCTTTACTGCTCTCCCCTGTCCCCGTCTCATCTTCCATTGCCTGACAGTGCCAGGGTCATCTCCAAGACAAAATAGTAGCTGTCGCCAGGCACAGTGGCAAACACCTGTAATCCCAGCACTTTGGGAGGCCGAGGTGGGCGGATCACGGGGTCAGGAGTTCGAGATCAGACTGACCCACATGGTGAAACCCCGTCTCTACTAAAAATACAAAAATTAGCCGGGCGTGGTGGTGCACACCTGTAACCCCAGCTAACTCAGGAGGCTGAGGCAGGAGAATTGCTTGAATCCAGGAGGCAGAGGTTGCAGTGAGCTGAGATCGCACCACTGCACTCCAGCCTGGGCAACGGAGTGAGACTGCTCTCAAAAACAACAACAACAAAAAACAAAAACAAAAACAAAATAGTAGTTGTCCCTTGTCTCAGCTGTGCTAGGCAGGGCCCCACACTGGGACAGCAGTGAAGTAGGCGTGCCCTCACGTGGAATCTGGCAGCCCCAGCTTGCCTCCGGGTCCTGCTGCTTCCCAGCCACGTGGCCTATCCAGGTCACTTCATCCCTCTTAGTCCCGTTTTCTCTTTTTTAATGGAGGTAATGGGAACACCCCAGGTGTCTCTCTGTGCGTTTGCTGTTGGGAAATTCGGACCCAAATGGGAGCTGGCCCCTAGGACACAGCAGCTGTTGTTTGTCCTGCAACAGTCAAGGAGGGCAGAGGCCCCGAGATGGAGATGTTGGATTTCCTGCTAATGAGCAGGTCGGGGCACTGGAGGAACAACGTGGATGTGGAGAGAGGTGGGACCTGATTCCTGCTCACCCCGGCAAGGTGTGTGGCGCTGAGCTGCATGCCCCGAAGAGCAACTGTGGTCCACATGGGGCCTCGTGCTAGCCCTGGTTGTGAGATGGCACGAGCCCAGCCCTGTGGTGTGGCTGTAGCCCTGGGGATGACCTTCTTTGCCCACCCCCAACCCCATTCACAAGAAGCTACTGCCAGGCCAGATGTGCAGGATCACACCTCTGGCAAGGCTGGCATCCGACCATGGGGTGGGGGTGTGGCAGAGGCGTTGGCAGGTGAAGCCCAGGCTCACAAAAAGGCTGCTCTGAGCTTCTCTCTCTCTAAACAGGAGGCAAGAAGGAGGGAAAGAGAGAGAGAGGAAGGCAGGGAGGAAGAAAAGAGAGAGAGAAACAGAGAAAGAGAAAGAGAGCGAGGTGATGGCCTTCCTGCTGCTCTGGGAGGCTCCAGGAAGAGCGTAATTGTAGTATTTAAAATAGACGTGATTTGTAGCTTAAGCCCATAAAGTTGGTCACGAAAATAAGCAAATGCCTCAAAGGTTGGTGCAGGAATTGAATGAAATTCTTAAGATTATCCAATACGGCGCATGGCCAAGGAGCGTGCCCAGCAGATGTTTGTCTCTCTTCTATTCCTTCCCTAGTCTGTGCTCCCCAAGCTGAGCTCAGGGCCTGACACCCAGTAGGTGGTCCGGCAATGTCTGCTGAATGAACAAGCAACCCGGATACTGTTTCCTAACCATGATGGAGAGGGGCGTGGGACCGTCCAACCCTGGGCTCAGCCCCCTGGCTGCCTACCTCTAGCCAGCCCTGAGCCACGCTGGGTTTTGTTGCCCCTGGCAGGCCCGGGTGCGGGGCTGGAGCAGGGGTCCTCTGCTTGCTGCAGGCACTGGGCGGGGCCAGGGTGTCTTCCTCCAAACCCCAAGTTAGACCGCCTTGGTTGGAAGGGGTTTCTTGTTTGTTTTGAGACAGAATCTCCTTCTGTTGCCCAGGCTGGAGTGCAGTGGCTCGATCTTGGCTCATGGCAGCCTCCGCCTCCCAGGTTCAAGCAATTCTCCTGCCTCCGCCTCCCGAGTAGCTGGGATCCCAGGCGCGCACCACTATGCCCAGTGATTTTTGTATTTTTGGTAGAGACGAGGTTTCCCCATGTTGGCCAGGCAGGTCTCCAACCCCTGACCTCAAGTGATCCACCCTCCTCGGCCTCCCAAAGCGCTGAGGCTGCAGGCATGCGCCACCGCGCCCGGTCGGAACTTCTTTCGTGTCTAGCTGTCTCACTTGTGAAGCCATGTAAGGTCCTCTTGTGTGTCTCAGTGTAAGGGAGCAGGGACTCCACATGCTAAAATATGCGGTGATGACGCCACATTTGGTCCAAAGAAAACAACATATAGAAGTCCGACTGGTTCTCAAATCAGCACTATGTCATCAGCGTGAACTATCTTGTGGTTAAGGTTGGTTTGGGTGGCCTCCAGGGGAAGTTCAAGTTGCCTTGGCTTAAGAGATTTGTCCATGCCTGTGTGTGTGGTTTGTGTGTGTGTGTGCTGCTATTTGTGGTCCCAAGGGAATGACAAGGCTCTGATTCAGCAACCCTTACCAGACACTGACACTGATGATAATTTCCACTTGTACAGCGCCGCTTTTCTGCCTCCAAATCTTCTTCATATGGATGAACTCATTTGAACATTGCAACATCTCGGGAGATAGAGGATTGTAGTTTGTTGTTGTTTTTTTTCTTTTCTTTTTTTTTTTAAGCACTCTGGTTTGTAGATTGAGTTTTATAGATGGAGAAACAGCAGCTTACACAGGTAACTCAGCATTGCGGAGCTGGGACATGGTGGCCAGGACGTGAGCCCAGGCTCCATGAGTCGTGCCTCTGTCCTCTCTTCAACGTTGTACAGAGACACCTCGCCAGGCCCAGGCTAAGACGTACATGGGATGCCTGGGCAAGTGAGATGGGCCTGCCCCGGGGAGTTTACATCTGATTGTGAGGGAAGGACAGGAGGACCCAGTGATCTGCAGTCGCAATATAGGTTAACTGCGATGACGACAGAACTCACCACGTGTGATAAGAATATAGAGCACCAGGCCAGGCGCGGTGGCTCTCGCCTGTAATCTCAGCACTTTCGGAGGCCGAGGCCGGTGATCACCTGAGGTCGGGAGTTTGAGACCACCCTGACCAACATGGAGAAACTGTCTCTACTGAAAATACAATATTAGCCGGGCGTGGTGGTGCACACCTGTAGTCCCAGCTACTCCGGAGGCTGAGGCAGGAGAATCGCTTGAACCCAGGAGGTGGAGGTTGTGGTGAGCTGAGATTGTGCCATTGGACTCCAGCCTGAGCGACAAGAGCAAAACTCCAACTCCAAAAAAAAAAAAAAAATACAGAGGATCAAATAAATCTGGCGGGGGAATCCAAGAAGGCTTACTGAGGGAGGTGTCCCATGAACTGGTCTTTGTGCCAATTAAGATGTCAGTCAGCTGCATATGCCAGCAACTATCCACAGCGGCTTGGCTGTTAGAGACGTACTGTCCTCACCGAGCAAGACGCTGGGAAGGAGGCAGCCACTCGAGGAGGCAGTGGGGGGCACGGCTCGTCCCGCTCCACCCTCTGCAGAGCACGGGGTTTGTCCTCGGGCTGCAAGATGGCAGCTCTCTTTAGGTTTGCGGCCCAGGAAGGAAGGAGGGAACAGTGAGGGTCGTAAAGCCAAAAGCCGGCCAAGCTCACATTGGCTGAGTTGTAGGCTTCTGAGCGAGGCCCCGGGGCCACCCCTCACTGCAAAGGATTGACCTGTCAGGGCTCTCTTAGTGAGACGGCAGCGGCATGGATGTTGCCAGGGCACTGAGCAGGGTCTGCCTTATCTTTTTAGCTGGGTAGGAACCTGGCAGGCAAAGGGAGGATGAGCCCACAGCGAGGCGGTGGGTGGGGAATGCAGGGCGGCTTCATGGAAACAGCAGGTGCTTCGCTCTGGCCAGAGGGATGTAACATTTCTGTGTGTTGTTGTGTGTGCACACCTGCCCACCTGCACATACACATGTGCACACACGTGCTCACGTCTGCACACACGTGTCTATGTGTGCACACACATAGGCGTATGAGGGTGCACACACATGCATGTGTGTGTTGCCATGAGGAGGTGGTGATTATAATGGTGGATAAAGAATGGGTTTGATCGTGAAGGCCTTAAGAAGCTCAGATTGTAATCCCAGAACTCTTGGGAGGCCAAGGTGGGTAGATCGCTTGAGCTCAGGAGTTCGAGACCAGCCTGAGCAATGTAATGAAACCCCATCTCTACCAAAATACAAAACAATTAGCCTGGCATGGTGGCACGTGCCTGTGGTCCCAGATACTCAGGAGGCTGAGGCAGGAGGCAGAAGTTGCAGTGAGCTGAGTTCGCGCCACTGTACTCCAGCTTGGGTGACAGAGTGATACCTTGTCTCAAAGAAAAAAAAAAGCAGCAGCTCAGACGGATTCCATGCTGAATGCCCCTGACCACACTGAGAAGTGGCTTGGTCAGATCCCAGGGGCAGTGTGGCAGAGACTGAGGGGCAGGGAGCTGGCAGTCAGGAAATCAAAGGGATCAGTGAGGGGGGAGTGAGCAGGGGTAGCTCAGAGCCACAGACCGAGAGCTGACATTTTCAGAAACGCAGCCCCAGGTAGGAGGACTTCAGAACCTTTTTTGCAGGCGTGCTAGGAGGTGGCGGAGCCAGGCTGCCTAGGTTCAACCCAGCTCTACTAACTTATACGTGGCCAGTCATGACACTCCCTGGGCCTCGTTCTCTGTGTAACTCAGAGAGAATCATTTTGCCAACACCCAGGAGAGGGCAATGAGATTACTTGAGCGGAGTGAGTGGCGAAGTGCTGAGTACATGTCACCTACTGCCATGGTGTTACAGATGCAGAAGGCCCCGTTGTCCCCAGGCGGCACATCCACAGTGTCCTCTAAAGGCGCTCCCTGCCTGTGTCCATGCAGGCCCACGTGCAGGCTGGACGCACAGGCACAAGCTTGCCTGCTCTCCCTCTTGCACATGAGGCTAGCCAGCCCTCAAGCCTGGGCTTTCCTGAGTAGCTTCACCGAAGCTGCAGCAGCCAGCGGGGGCTGGACAGGATGTCCTGAGACGTTGTTTCCAAGTCATTCGTAAGATCTAAAGGGCTGGCATGGGTCCCTCAGCTACTCAGTGCCCTCTCGGCCCTGATGCTTGCTTCTTTTTGCTCTCAGGAGCCTGTGGTCTTCATGGACTGGGGAGTTGGTGCTAAATCCCCGAGTCAGCCATGACTCAGCACGTATTTGCTCAAAGCTCCTGCCTGCCCTCAGGTTGCCCACTTTCAGAAGGGAGGCTGACAGGTGGAAGAGCGATGGCAGTTGGTGGGAGGTGTGCTACAGCGAGGGCCACTGTGTGGAGCTGCAGGTACACACCGGGGTGCCTACTTGGGATGAGAAAAGCCTTCCTGGTGGCAGCAGTGTCCACACCAAGGGAAGGAGACTCAGTCTCTGCTCTTGAGACACTGACGTCCAGTCGGGCGCACAGGCATTTACAACATGGTGTCGTCATTTCTGCTGCCAGCTGTGACAAAGTAGCTCATAGCAAGCCAACTCTCCTGCAGAAGACAGAACTATGAAGGCTGGAAACTCTGCAAAGTAAAACTGACTGTGGAGCTTTGTAGAGGAAACTGGAATTGGGGGGTCAAGACCCTGGAAAGAAGGGGAACATGGTAAGGCCAGACAGACGTTCTCCATCACTTTCCGCCTCAGGGTGCATTCCAACGTGAAGCACCGCAGCTTCTGCAGCTTCCTAGAGCTGGGGAGACAACCACTGGAGTTCACGGCTTCTGGAGTTGAAGAACTCTGAGAAAAGGAGACTAAAAAGGAGAGAGCAGGCTGGGTGCCGTGGCTCACACCTGTAATCCCAGGTCTTAGGGAGGCCAAGGCAGACAGATCATTTGAGGTCAGGAGTTCGAGACCAGCCTGGCCAACATAATGAAACCCCGTCTCTACTGAAATACAAAAATGAGCAGGGTGTGGTGGTGTGTGCCTGTAATCCCAGCTACTGGGGAGGCTGAGGCAGGAGAATCGCTTGAACCCAGGAGGTGGAGGCTGCAGTGAACTGAGATCGTGCCTCCAGCCTGGGCAACAAGAGGGAACATCCATCTCAAAAATCAAAACAAACAAGAACCAAATAGAAGCTGTCGAACTAAAAAATACAACAACTAAAAGCAATAGCTCAGAAAGTGGATTTAACAGCAGATGAGGCACAGCAGAAAAGAGCACCTACGAACCAGAATTTAGACGAGCCAGAAATGGCCACACTGAAGCACGGGAAGAAAAAACAGGAGGAAAAACGTGGGCACAAACGTGAGGGAAACATGAAGCATTGTGAAAAAGCTTAATGTATGTCAATTACAGTCACAGAAGAAAGGGAGAGAATAAGCCAGAAGCAGTATTTGAAGAACTGATGGCCATGGCTGGGCATGGTGGCTCACGCCTGTAATCCCAGGACTTTGGGAGGCTGACACAGGAGGATCCCTTGAAGCCAGGAGTTCAAGACCAGCCTGGGCAACAAGGCTCTTTTTAAATACAGATCCTGTCTCCATTCATATTTTTTTAATTAGCTGGGTACAGTGGCATGTGTCTGTAGTCCCATAGTCCCAGCTACTTTGGAGGCTGTGGTCAGAAGATCACTTGAGTCCAGAAGTTCCAGGCTGCAGTGAGCTATGATGGTGACACTGTGCTCCAGACTAGGAGCAGAGTGAGACTCTGTCTCTAAAAGAAAGAAATAAATAATGGCTGAGGCTGAGCATTTCCAAATTGACAAGACATCAAGTCACAGATGCAAGAAAATCTTAAGAATTTCAGGCTAGACCCGATGGCTCACGCCTGTAATCTCGGCACTTTGGGAGGTCGAGGTGGGCAGATCACCTGAGGTCGGGAGTTCGAGACCAGCCTGACCAGCATGGAGAAACCCTGTTTCTAATAAAAATAAAAAATTCGCTGGGTGTGGTGGCACATGCCTGTAATCCCAGCTACTGGGGAGGCTGAGGCAGGAGAATCGCTTGAACCCAGGAGGTGGAGGTTGTGGTGAGCCAAGATCGCACCATTGCCCTCCAGCCTGGGTGACAAGAGGAGAAACTCTGTCCCAAAAAACCAACCAACCAACAAACAAAAGAATTTCAAACAAGGTGAATAAAAAGATCACAATGAGGTGCATCATTGCCAAACGAGTGAAAAATAGAGTCAAAGAGAAAGTCTTCAGAACAGCTAGCAAAAAAGACTTTAAATGAAGCAATAATAGAAGCGAGAGTTGTCTTCTCAGAAGAGATCATGGAGATTGGAAGATCATGGTAGGATATCTTCAAAGTGCTGCAAGAAAGCCACTGCCATAGCCTGGACAATATAGCAAGACCCCATCTCTAGAAACAAACAAACAAAAAAGGCTGGGTGTGGTGGTGCATACCTGCAGCCCCAGTCCTAGCTACTTGGGAGGCTGAGAGGACGAGAGGGATTGAGCCTAGGAGTCTGAGGCTGCAGTAAGCTATGATCATGCACTCCCGCCTGGGTGGCAGAGTGAGACCCCTCTCTTATAAAGAAAACCACTGAAAACCTAGAATTCGAAACTAAGCTCAAATACGGTTGAAAATGAACAAGAAATAACTGCTACTGGGTAAGTTACAAGCCTTGACCTAGGACTTGGCTTGTTATTGGTGGGAATTACTTGCCTGCTATTGGTCGTTAAAGCTCAACTGCTATTGGTTGTTAAAACTCGGCTGTTATTGGTTGTTAAGGCTTAGCTGCTATTGGTTGTTAGGAAGCTATGGTTGCAGCACCCTGTTTGCATACTGGGCTCTTTAAGAGGAAACCAGGCTGTGCAAGCAAGGGAGAAGGGAACATGTCTGAGCATGTCTGAGCTTGCTCGGGGCTTGTAAAAGGGAAAAAAGGGTGGGGGGTGCGTCCGAGCTCCCAGCAAGGCAACTGGCCTTACACCCGTCTCTACTAAAAATACAAAAATTAGCTGGGCGTGGTTGCAGGTGCCTGTAGTCCCAGCTACTCGGGAGACTGAGGCAGGAGAATTGCTTGAACCCAGGAGGCAGAGGTTGCAGTGAGCTGAGATTTGCACCACTGCACTCCAGCCTGGCGCCTGGCGACAGAACAAGACTCTGTCTCAAAAAAAAAAAAAAAAAAAAAGATAAATAATAGGATGCATAACTAATAATCTGATCAAGGGAGAAATAGAATAATAAAAGATGTTTGAGGAGCCAAGTAAAAGGGCAAGAAAGGGGAAACAAAGGAATGTAGAACAGATAAGACAAATAGAAAACGAATAGTAATATGGTAAATTTAAACCAAATATGTCGGTCATTGCACTAAATGTAAATGCACCAGTAAATAGACAAAGATCGCCAGGATTTATTTATTTATTTGTTTATTGAGACAGTCTTGATTTGTCACCCAGGCTGGAGTGCAGTGGTGCTATCTGGGCTCACTGCAACCTCCACCTCCTGAGTTCAAACAATGCTCCTGCCTCAGCCTCCTAAGTAGCTGGGACTACAGGTGCACACTACCATGCCTGGCTATTTTTTTTTTTTTTAATTTTTAGTAGAGACAGGGTTTTGCCATGTTGGCCAGGTTGGTCTTGAACTCCTGACCTCAAGTGATCCACCTGCCTTGGCCTCCCAAAATGCTGGGATTACAGGCATGAGCCACCACACCCAGCCTGTCAGGCTGGTTTAAAAAAAAAAAAACACAAAAAACACCACTGCCAGGCCAGGCATGGTGGCTCACACTCGTAATCCCAGCTCTTTGTGAGGCCGAGGTGGGAGGCAGATCATGAGGTCAGGAGATGGAGACCATTCTGGCTAACACAGTGGAACCCCGTCTCTACTAAAAACACAAAAAATTAGCCGGGCGTGGTGGCACGTGCCTGTAGTCCCAGCCACTTGGGAGGCTGAGACTGGAGAATTGGTTGAACTGGGAGGGGTAGGTTGCAGTGAGCCAAGATTGCATCATTGCCCTCCAGCCTGGGTGACAGAGTGAGACATAAAAAACAAAACAAAACAAAAAACCCAACGATTTGCTATTTTCTTTCTTTTTTTTTCAGTCCAGAGGTCTTTTATTAACACCTATGATGCCGTGAATTCATGGGGAAGAGCTTCCAGCAGCTCAGGCTCCTTCCCACTGGTTCTCACACAGTCGCTTCTCTGGGTGGAGCAGGCTGGCGCTTCCGTGGAACCCAGGTACCCTTCTCTTTGGCTTCCTTCTTTCGTTTTCCTTCCTGCATTTCAGGAAGCTGTCTCGGCGCTTAGGACGCCTCATGTGCTCAGCACGCACATTCATTCTCTTGGCAAGAATCTTGCCCTTAACTTGTTTGTTTACAACACTGCGGCAGCACGCTGGGGAGCACTGTAGACTTCCAGTTCCACCAGGATAACACGTGTGTGGCATTCCTTTGTGAACAGCACCCACTCCCTTCATGTCTACAATATCACCTTTCTTATAGATTCGTGTATACCTGGCCAGAGGAACAACCCGTGTTTTCCGAACGGCCTAGAGAACACACATCGGGGGCCTCTCCTCTGTCCCTTTGTGTGCGTCACCTTTTGGTGAATTATGGGAAGGTGATGCTTCTGGCCGAAAGGAAGAAAGGAACTATTTGCTCTTTTCAAGAGATGCACCTGAAGTATAAGGACACAGAAAAATTGAAAGTAAAAGGGTAAATAAAACTCCATGTAAACATACACACACATACATATGTGCATCTATGCATGTGCACACACACACATACACAGAGAAGAAAGAAAGGAGGGGACCGGTCCAACTATTATCGGACAAAATTGGCCTTACGAGATAAAGAAGGGTATTTCAAAATAATAGAATGGTCATTCTAACAGTCAGATATAAGACCCCACATCTGCATTCACCTGATAACACACCGAATCGCTTAAGGCCTACAATATAGGGAACAGGAGTCAGCGACAAACTTTTGCTGGGAACGTGAATGGACGCTTCACGGAGGAGGACACACTTGAGCTGGCTCGCCATGGACTGAATGCTTGTAACCCCCACAATCCGTATGTTGAAATCCTAATCCCAACGTCATGATTTTAGAAGATGGGGCCTTTAGAAGGTAATTAGGTCACGAGGGAAGAGCTTTCATGAATGGGATTCGTTCCCTATAAAGAAGAGACGCAGGAGAGACGATCTTGGCTCCTGCCACCTTCACACTGGGAAGCAGGCTCCCACCAGACACTGGGTCTGCTGACACCTTGATCTTGGACTTCCCAGGCTCCAGAACTGAGAGAAACAGACCGCTGTTGTCTAAGCCAGCGGTCTATGGTGTTTTTGTTATAGCAGCCCCAGTGGACTAGGACATGGGTCTTCAAGAATGTCTAGGCATTTTCTAGGTGGAAATGGCAACGGGAATAATAAGAACTACTGTTTCCTGATTTATTTACCTATAACGTTTCACGCTAATCTTTTTTTTGAGACGGACTCTCGCTCTGTTGCCCAGGCTGGAGTACAGTGGCGCAATCTCGGCTCACTGCAGCCTCTGCCTCCCAGGTTCAGGCAACCACAGCCAGCTAATTTTTGTGTTTTTAGTAGCGACCGGGTTTCACCATGTTGGCCAGGATGATCTCGAACTCTTGACCTTGTGATCCGCCTGCCTCGGCCTCCTAAAGTGCTGGGATTACAGGCGTGAGGCACCGCGCCCGGCCTTTTCACACAACTCTTAAAACAATCCTGCAGTGTGGGCACCATAAGGCCCCAGCAGGTAAATGACACAGAGGCCAAAAGAGGGGAAGCAGTTAGATTCGGAAGACGGCGCAAGTGGTGACAGATCCAGGATTCGAACTGAGATCTCCCTGCTTCCAAAACGGAGGGGTTTTGCCTCCGGCTGTCCTGCGTCCTGTGCAGAGGCATTGCGTTTGTTTGTCGTATCACTGGCTTGACGTGTGTCTGAAGTATTTATCTGAGGAAGACAAAGAGTTGAGCAGCCATAATTATGTTTTGAATTATAATGTTCCCAAGTTAAAAACAGCTGTTAGATGGTAACAACAAAAGCATGTGTTATCAATGAGAACTCACAAATCTCTAATAGGTGGCTTCACTGAAAGTCTTAGCTGAGACACCAGCAAACCATGCATGTCCCAGAATATGTATTGATATGCTTACTGTCATCTAATAGCAAACGTAGGATAATTGCAGGGAAAATGTACAAGGAAAAAGAAAATGAAGCTTTAGAGTATAGTAACCGAAAACCTAAAGTCATAAATGACAGTGAGCATTGGAACCTTACATCACGTTGTTTAATAAATATTTGTTGAATGAATAATTCATCACCAAGCTGTATGTCAGCTGCCTCTGTTTCACAATCTCCGTGATTTATTTTTCCTTTTATTATTTTAAAAGTAAAATTGTTTTTTCCTGCTTTTAGAAATGTTAAAAAGACCAAAAAAAAAAAAAAAAAGGTAAAAATAAGAAATAGCAATCATCCATGGTTTGAATACTTACAGAATCAATTCTGGTCAACAGTCTTAATATGTTTTCTTCCAGTAGTTCTTTGTAAGAAAAAAAAAATCAGAATTTATTGTTTTAAAAATTATGATTTTTAAAACCCAAGCCAAAAATAGTCCCTAAAAATTAAAACTTTCAAAAATAAAAGTGATACCTATTCATTACCTATAATGAAATCAAACCACGCTGAAAGTCCCAGAGTTAGAAGTAAAAAACCAACCCAAATCCCACCAGCCAGAAACGACCATTAATATTAGGTGAACATTATTTCTGGACAACTCTATCTGAAGATACACACACAGGATGGATGAAGGAACAGATGGGCAGAAACACTTCTACAAAACTGGTAGGATCAGATTTTGGATACTATTTGATTCATTTATTTATTTGAGACGGACTTTTGCTCTGTGACCCAGGCGAGAGTGCAGTGGTGTGGTCTCAGCTCACTGCAGCCTCCACTTTCCGGGTTCAAGTGATTCTCCTGCCTTAGCCTCCTGAGCAGCTGGAACACAGGTGCCCACCCCCCACCACACCTGTCTAGTTTTGTATGTTTAGTAGAGACGGGGTTTCACCATGTTGGCCAGGCTGGTCTCAAACTCCTGACCTCAGGTGATCCACCCACCTCGGCCTTCCAAAGTGCTGGGATTACAGGCCTGAGCCACCATGCCCAGCCAGATTTTGGATATTATTTTAAATTTAATTTTACTTGAATTTAACAGAAGGAAGTAAAAGGGAAGTCAACGGAGTTGCTGGATTCACATAAATATTTCTTCTATGGAGAGAGACCCAAGATGGCCAACTACTAGCAGCTCAGGATTGTAGCTCCCGGAGAAAGTGCACAGAACGAGAGGATGCCACACTTTCGGATGAATTTTTGTTGCTCACAGACTAGGAGATTCCCAGCAGAGGAGCCCCATGGGTTGCCAGCTTGACTTTTGTGGCCGACGTGGCGGTTTTGCCAGCACTTTGGCACGGCGGTTCTTGGTGCAGAGTAAACGGGACTGGGTCCCCTTTTGATCGACGTTTGGATCTCCGTGAAGGCAGAGTCGCCTATTTACCTGATTGAAAAAGGGATTCAAGAGGGAAGCCAGACCGGAGATTCCCGAGTAGAAAAGCACCAAGAATCTTAATGCTGCTGTTTTAGCTGGCTCAGTGGGTTGCTCAGATTTCAGCGCTGGGAATCAACAAGTTGGACATCCACTCAGAGAGCTAGTTGAAAGTTGGCAATTACAGAGACAACGGGTGGATAAATTTACAATGACGGGAAGAAACCGGTGTAAAAAAGCTGAGAATACCCAGAAACAGAATGCTTCTTCTTCTACAGAGGATCACAGCTCTTCACCATCAAGGGAAAGAGGCCTGATGGAGAACGAGTGCGTTCCAATAACAATTAGGCTTCAGAAGGTGGATGATAAGGAACTTCTGTGAGCTAAAAGAACATGTTCTAGCCCAATGTAAAGAAACTAAGAAGCTTGAAAAAGGGTTTGACGAAATCCTAATGAGAATAGACAATTTAGAAATGAATATAAGGGAATTAATGGAACTGAAGAACACAATAAGAGAACTTCGCAAAGTATGCACAGGTTTTAACAGTCGAATTGATCAAGCAGAAGAAAGGATATCAGAGGTGGAAGACCTACTTAATGAAATGAAATGAGAAGACAAGATTCAAGAAGAAAGAGTAAAAAGGAATGAGCAAAGTCTCCAGGAAATATGGGACTACATGAAAAGACCTAATTTACGACTGATCAGTGTACTTGAATGTTATGAAGAGAATGAATCCAAGTTGGAAAATATGTTTCAGGATATTATTCAGGAAAACTTTCCTAACCTAGTAAGGCAGGACAATACTCAACTCCAGGTAATCCAGAGAACACCACAAAGATATTCCTGAAGTAGACCAACTCCAAGACATATAATTGCTAGATTCACTAGGGTTGACATAAAGGAGAAAATTCTAAGGGCAGCTAGAGAGAAAGGTCAGGTTACCCATAAAGGGAAGCCCATCAGACTCACAGCAGACCTCTCAGCAGAAACCCTACAATCTAGAAGAGAGTGGGGGTCAGTATTCAATATCCTTAAAGAAAAGAAATTTCAAGCCAGAATCACATATCCTGCCAAACTAAGTTTTATAAACGAAGGAAAAATAAAATTTTTCACGAACAAGCAAGCACTCAGAGATTTCATCACCACCAGGCCTGTTTTACAAGATCTTCTGAAAGAAGCACTACAAACAGAAAGGAACAACCAGTATCAGTTATCTCAAAAATTCACCAAAACGTAAAGAGTATCTCCATA